>JAQJVK010000007.1:48607008-48876738 GCA_035578135.1 Flexamia atlantica | reverse complement strand
TGGCGGAAACAGGGTTCTTTTTTTGGTTTTTGTAAAAATCTCACGAACCGTAGGTTGGAGGTATGAACTTTAAATGCACAAAATGAAGCTTATTATTTTCTACAAAAAAGATACTTTACATTTGTTTTGTAATCCTAACAGTAACCGAGTTATAGGGCGCTAAAAATAAGGGTTTTTTCACGACTTTCCCCTAAAAATGATCAACAAATTTTTTTTAGGTTTTATCATGTAAAAATAAAAGTTATCAAATTTTGGTGGGCACCATTAAATTCAGCTAAAAAAACAAACAATTTAGTATCCTGAATCATTGCTTTATGTCCATTGGTTACCGAGATAATGAAAGCGGTAAACACACCTTACATTATTCCTGTGTTATCCTTATGGGAAATAAAAAAAGTTCTATATCTCGCTTATTTCGCAACATATCTTATTAACGAGTTGAGAAAACTAACAGAGGAATTGAAAAAAGAAAACGAAGAGATAAAAGAACTGCGGAGCAAACAGAACAAGCCAATGTTATTCAGACCACGTGCAGTGAGTACACCCTTTCGTAAAGCGATTGATAATCATCAACAAGTGATGTGAAAGACTCACAAGAACAATTTGATTGGAGATTAAACAATTAATGTACCATATATTTATGAGAACTAATAATAATCGTGCTTTGTTAAACACAGCACAATTAAATGTACTGCCATGAGCTACTTATAAACAAAGAGTTTTTTTAATCAGAGTTATTAATTTTTTTATGCTTATCATAAAATATGATTCACTGATCAGATGCTTAAAAAATGGTTTAATGAAAAAATTATAAATATTAGAAATCACTAAAAAATTGTATTTTCAGGCAGAAACGTATCCACAGTCATTGAGAAAAGCAGTTAGTGAACTTCAGACACTGTTAGAGGTTCTTAGTTCAGCCCATCTTCCCTCCTTGACAAAGACTGCTAAAAAGCCAAAAGCACTGCGCCAATACGAACCATCATTCCACACAGTGTAAGTGTCATCATGTTATCTATATTATTAATAGGCAACCATGATTGTTGCAATCCTTTTTTCTCAGCCTTTTTGCAACATAACAAAATTCTTGGCACATTGTTAGCAAAGTACTTTCCTGATGTTAGATGTGCACAATACCATTATAATTTACTAGTTTTTGAGAATTGTAGAAAAATGAATTTGAACTTCTCTATGGCGCAATAGATAGATTGTTGGCTTTACTATACTATAGTTGATGTCTTATCACCATTGTAAAAAATGTGTATGAATTTAAAAAAATGTTGGTGTGTTAAAGTATCAAGAAAGGATCAAGAACACATGACACATCAAATGTAATTACTGAATTCTTTACCTAATGCTTTCATAATGACAGACTGTTGAACTCTGTCTAGACGAAAATACCCAAAATAGAGATCAAACAGGGCTGAAAATTACGTGGTGAAATACAAAAACCTAGACTGGTATGCTGAGAGTAGATGAAGTAAAATTATTTTATTCTCGTTACAAGCTCTTCATAGTAATTGATAGTGGAATTATTTTGGGTGAGAAAAGTAAAGAGCCAAAAAATTTTTTCCATAAATGCCTTAAAAATGTGCATAGATGAAGGGCGATCAACCATGAGTTACTTCATGGATACTATCGGTGTTGTGTTATTGAGTGGGAGCAGAATCAGTTGATATAGCATTGAAAATATAGTTTCTCATAGTGGATCTTAGACCACATATTTAAGGTCTGCTTGAAAATTTGTAGTATAAAAACTGCTAATAGTTTTGACATACAAATTTGAATCATCCAAGTTTTTATTCAAACTATTTACGATTTTTTAGCATTGTTAAAATACAAAATACATTGGACCGGAGGAAATTCTCTAATTAAAGAATAGGTTCTACGGTTCTACAATCAGCAACTCCATAAATGCCTTCATTTTATTTTCAATTCATCTATCCCTGCAAAACGATAACCAGTTTGTAGAGGAGCTTATATTAATATTACATTTTTTTCTTTGCAAATTATTTGTATAACCATCTTAATTTTTAACCGAATAGTTTATGGTTAAATAACTATGTTGCATCTAGTATAATTATTCTTTATTAAAAGTCTTGACCTCATAAAGTAAGTAAGTATTGTTCTGGAGACTGAAAATTGTCATACCTTAAATGCAAACAATTAAATTTTACAACAGGTAATTTCTACTTTATTTAAATAGAAACTGTCAACCTGAAATGATTAAAGCCAATAACTAAAGTTTAATATTAATTTTTGACTGACACCCTAAAAAGTGGAACAAATTACCAAACTAGTTAGCTAAACAAGTACTACACTTCACTAGGTTTTAACTTAAAAGAGCAGTTAATTCAAGATTTTGCTATATAAGGATTCGGTTAGCTGCACTGTGGTTGGTTAGGCTTTACAATTTCCAGAACGTTCCAACCAAACAGATTACAGCCATAGAGCTCGCAAATCCTGTACTTGTACACAGTAGTCTTTCTTGCTATTTTCTGAGTTTAATATAATTATGTCATTTGATTTCTTTAAACTTTATTTTTTACATAAATATTATTTATGAAGTTAACAAAAAATATACACATATATTAAATTTATGTATTTTTAATACATGCTACAAGTTAGCTTTTCCTGCATGCCACAAACTCACAACCAATCTCCATTTCAGAACCGTCGGAAAGTCACAGAGAGGCATTCCCGCGGAGCAGCAAGAAGAGCAGAAACTGCTTCACAAGTACAAACACGAGATGAAGGGTGCGATGAGAGAGCTGCGCAGAGACAGGGTGTTCCTCGCTAACATCAGGCTGAAGGAAAAAGCACTAAGGTACCACTTTAACCTTCAACTACTATGCACCATAAACCTAACCTAACTACTGTGCCACGTCTGACAGACGTAAAGTTCATTTAAAGGGTGGAAGGGGAAAGAAAGAAATTCTTAATTTTGGCGTTTTGCTCACAGTAATTTGGGTATATTACTAAATTAATTTAGCAACTAATTCATTCCAAGGCAAATTTAAATACTTACCCAACCCCCTCTAAAAAACCTTCACTTTTTGTTAGGTTTATAAAAAATAGGGTATTAAATTTGGTTTTTGAAATTATTTGAAGAAAAAAAATTATTTTCTATTTTTGAACATTTAATGAATTGTTTGAAATACATTGAAACATGACTGCATGCTTATGATTACTCAGTATTCAAATTCAAATTCACTCAAAATTACTCAGTTATTAGACCCAGTCATGAAGTTACATAATCACTATGCCCCGTCTATTGGACGTCACGATATTGTTTAGTATAAAGTTACGTAATTACTACAACCCATATCTCGGACGTCGACGTTATAAAATAAAACTAACCCAATCACTATGCAACGTCCGACAGACGTCGATTCCAAAATGGCGCCTAAACACTGAGTCCGAGCGTGATAAGACGTTCACCATAGAAAGTTCAACATCCAATCGAAAGGTACTGGCCAGGGCGGATGTAGGGGTAGAGTGGAAGGGGGTGCGACAGTCAGGGAAAAATTGGTGACGTCCGGAAGACGTCGGCATAGTAGTTAAGGGTTAATACATATGTGAAAACTTTTTTATCAAAGTACACTTAAGCCGTTATTTAAGGTTGTGCGGGTGCCGTTAGGGACAAACTATTCCACCAGGCAGCATAGCGGTCTAAGGATTTTTTTACTTCACTTTTCTCAACTTCTTATCAGTGCATGTGATTGGGATGAGTCTTAAGAATGTCCCGGTAGCAATTCTTTTGTTGAATACGGGTTGTCTAATCAAATTATGCAGGTGTTAAGTTCAGTTTGTTCGTGCATCGTTCCAAGAGAAAGTTTAAATTATTAAAATTTCATTTTTTGGGATATTGGATAATCCTCTGGCCTACAAAATGACATAATTTATTTTCCGACAACAACAAAATTTGTTTTCATTTATTTTAAAATTTCCTTGATTTTAGGTTTAAGACATTCATTAATCATAAATAGTTACCAAATATAGGCCCTATAGGTTAAACTGTGTCTCCGTGAATGGAGCAAGAAAGATAGGAATTTTTGCCCCATCATTACACTTTTGACGTCTGTAGCTCGCAAATGTTACATGAAAACATTTTATTTTAATTCCTCGGAACTCTTATTAACATAGATATAGAAGAAAACGTATCATAAGAATTTTTAACATAAATATAGAAGAAAACGTATAATAAGAATTTTAAGGTGGAATCTTAAGGTGGAAATGTATAATGTTAAGCTGGTTAATGTTTGTTATCATTTATTTGTTGAAACCTTCTAGTGATTATTCGTCTCATGTATGAAATGTTCTGATTTTCAAGCAAATACCTGCTTGATATTTATTAAACAAATTTTAAATAAAAATCACATTCGCTTTAAACTATAGCTAGCTAAGCTCCTTGTCCTTGAGTTGTCCTTCTGACAGCAGCTCCAACTTTTTTAATTCATTAAAAATAGAATGGTTTTTGTGATAGTGAAGTTTATTATGAAGTTTGACATCACATTAAACAGTAAACTTTAGCGTATTTCACTTGTAGAGAGGCCCTGTTGTTGTACTTACAGTAAGATCTCAAAAGCATCTCAAAGTTGAGTAAGTCGTGATACAAATACAAAAATAAGTGAATAGATTAAGATCCCAAAAATAAACTGTAAAAAGTTTTCATGTTTTTGTTTGACACAAAAGCTCAGATCTCCACCCTCAAGATAACTGCAGTCGTTTGTAGTGATAGTTTAGCTGCAACTGATAACTACAATGCTAAGCAAGTGAATCCAGAATATTCAGTGGTTTCAGAGCACCATATTTTGAATGAACTTTCCATGCTGAGTTGGTGAGACTGAATTAATCAAATTTTATCATCCATACTGCCTGGGATGAAATATTAAACTTTTCTGTGTGTAAATGGTGTAAATTTAAATAGTTGGTCAACTAATCTACATGATAAAGAGTATTTCAGATCAGTAGGTTACCTATGATAGTTTCTAGCATGATTGCCCCATTGTTAAGGTCTCTAACAGAATTATCAGGTGTTGCATTTGGAACATCGGAATCTTAATGGAACATTACGTGGGAGCACATATCTGTATAAAGTGAAATTAGACACCTTTTCATTTTTCATGCTAATTCAGTAAAATCTTGATCTTTGTTTTATTTTTTTTAGTGACGAACAAAGGATGAAGAAAGTAAAGGAAATATTCAGCTCAGCAGCAGCACAGCAAGGCGAACTGCGGAGTTTGAAAAGGAAAAAATAACAGTTTGACTGGACTCCCAATGCTTATAAATTATAATGAAGAACTCGACTATAATCTTGATTACCGTTACCATTTTGTACATCTTTTTTATGAATTTACAAACTGATTTGTTGATATAGTTTTGTAGAATCATTCAGTTCCTTACAAGAGTTAGTCTATGTTTATTGTATGAGTAGTACTTTTAAATTATTGAGATGAAATTCGGCAATAACTGTTATTGTTACTGTTTCTCATGTAGTGTTTATACATATTAGACAAATTTTTCGTTTCAATTTTTATCTGAATATTCTTTTACTGATACACAGTCGCATACTGCATCTCTTGACTGTTCAAATATGTTAAAGACCAAATTTTTTTTATGTGGCTGGCGGATATGATTTTATTGAAAAGAAATATAACTTTTTACTTTCTCTGTAATCCAAAAGTCCGTTTAAAACAGTCCAAAAAGTTATCGTAAATTTTACCAATCATGGGTTAAAAATGGGTGTAACTTTGCAAAAAAATGTATTGTCCTTTTTGATCGCTCGTAAACAGGTGGCCATGAAAGACGCCCAGGATTGTTTATTTATTGCAGAGAAATGAAACAAACTGCAGGCCTCCAAGTTGTTCAAATGTTTAAAATAAAGTTGTAAAAGTCCTACTTTCCTATATTTCTTAATCACACGAGGAAAAGAAAAAATTTTTTTGTTTATGAGGCTGGTGAAAATGATTTTATAGAGAAGAAATATAGTAAAGTCCCAGTAATCCGAAATTCTGGTACCCAAAAATCTGCTAATTTGGAAAGTTAGAGGTGTAAATGTTGAGGTTAAGGCCAAAAAGCTGAGAAGTAGTAAGCCTAGTCCAAAAATAGTGCTCTTAGAAGACTACTCCTTGGCAGTAATTTTTACATCATACTACATACAGAAAAATCTCTTTTCTGTGTCTTACTCTTGGCTGGAAAGTTACTCTTTGCTGATCACTGCACGGTAAATATACTGTGCACTAGGAAACGGAAATAACAGTGGTCAACAATCAAAACAATCAGCTGGTTGCAGTAAACCAACGTTTAATGCATGTTTATTGGTTACTTCCGAGGAATGTAGTGGTAGCACTGGTGGCAGTAGCAAATGTTTGTTTGTTTATTACAGGCTAGGTTTGAAGAATTTAGAAACGTAATAGTTTATGCAAGGAATACGTTATGATAAAAAAAAGTTTTTTTCTGAGTAGTATGATGTGAAGTATCATCATACTTTACTTACCGGGCTAGTAACGTAATATGCTATTAAAACCTTTTTTAGGTTGAGGATTCTTTATAAAATAAGTAGGCTGAATTACATTAACACACACATTACACACATTAGGAGTGATACTGGTGCCCTTCTCTAATTTAGTTGCTTAATTCATCGAAAAAGTGATAAAACCTGTAAGAGAGTGTTATCAAAAAAGAATGCCTCGATTTTAATGATTCATAAATCCTAGTGGTATTGAGACCATATTGGTTGAATTCTTAATATTAAGGAAAAAGTAGTGAGTTTTTATCCATGATTGGTATGTGTAATTTTGATGCAAGATGGGGTTCACGGCTTTGCCAAACCTGATGTATCCACAGCACTCTACTCTAGGATCCAAATGGTTGAATTAGTAGTAGAGGGGATCTTGATTCCGTGCCATCTCTAGCCAACCCTCACTCCAATGGATTTTTTTGAGAATATATTAAGGACCATTTTCAATATTTTCATAGTGACAAATGTGTGATTTTGTGCACTTGAGGAAATTGTAATAGCAACTACTTAACTTTATCTCACCATGATCTCTAGTACAGGCCCTATAACAAGAAAGAGATGTGGCACCAACGGTGCCCTCCTCAGTATTAACCTTCAGGGAAATGAAATGGTATGTCTTGCTCATTTCTCAACACATCTTGATATGTGATTTTATTTTATAATTTTCATTTCTGAAGTTGAAGTGAAAAAATAGAATTTATGGAAGGGGTGGATACTGTGAATACAAATCTAGATTTAGGGGTGACACAAGGCTGCCATTTTGGGGGCTTCAATGACAAAACTTTTAAAAATATTGGCTCCTAATTAATTCAGTATTAATTTAAGTGTCATATTTTTTTCAAGCAAGTTTCCAAACTTTTTGAACATTCTTCACCAATAATTACACTATTTCTTTCTGGCATCCTTCATACAACAGAAAAACAGTCTACTATAGTACGTTTGTTTTGCAGCTTTAATCCAAGTTTTTAGCTTATGCTTATAATTTAAATACTTTTCTTTATTTCTTTTGCTTGGATTTCTCTTTTTTATCTTATACCACCAATCTCTAGTAAAAACTTTCAACAATCCAGGATTCATCCAAGGTTTTAACTTCTTTTTTTATCCCTAGGATAAAAAAAAGAAGTTAAGAAACAAAAGAAGCCCAAACATATATTCACTTCTTCAATCAACGGTAAAAATGTTGCATAAAATTTTAGAAAAGCAGTAATAACATTATCAGCATTTAAAACCTCGCTCCAAATCCGATGTAACAATTTTAATTCATTATAGTCAGCAACAAAATTACCTACAATGTGCTTACTAAAGTAATTGCCCTCATTATAATCTAATGGAATGCAATGGAACAATCATCGGTTATGAAAGATTCAATAACAGATGTTTTACTTGCAATATACTTAAAGACCTCATGTGATCAGTACATGAGGAGGAATTCTCTTACACACGAGTATCAATGTCAATAAGCTGATAAAAACCTAGACCAGATAAACTATTAAAATAATCATCTGTTTCCTTGTTATCAAATTTAACGTTTGTCACCCAAACATTTTACATCTTTACATTTAATATTTTATAGCATTTGAGATAAACTATTAATGACATCCCTAACATCAGATGAGTGCCACCGATACAAACCCAGTGTTTAAAAGTGAATATTTTTTTATATTACAAGATATTAATTCTGAATTACATTCATCCATGCATTCTAACTTATCACATTTTATTGACTGGTGAACATATACAATAACACCGCTGTTGCAAAGATTTGAATTTCAAGTAGCAAACATATAATAATCATAAAGAGCAGCCTCATTGGTATTTACTTGCCATGCTTCAGAAAGAACAACTGTTAAAGTCAAAGTCAAGGTAGATTGTTTTTAACGTTGCCTCGATCGACTACAAATTCAGCTTAATGAGGGATTGACAATCTACTTGAGAATGACGGAATTCAGCACCGAAACTTGGTTGTAGTTAACAAAATCAACCACTGAATTGGAGATGAAAAGGTAATTTAAAACCATATACAATAAACTATGTACGGCGACATAAAAATTCAAAGTTTAAACTGTCTTTTTGCCTGCCATGTAAAATCAACACAGTTTGCCAAAACCTGTAATGAAAACAAGCAGAATTTTGATGATTTAATGTCATCAGCCGATGGGTGTGAGTCAGCATGGGTCTCGTCCCCTGATTCACATGAAACATAATTCAACAAGAATAGGTTAAGGAATCAAGTTCACAAGAAAAACAAACGACCAACATTATAAAAACTTTATTGGTCCCTTATTTCATTGAATAACAAAATAAAATTACTCTGGACTCATTAACCATATATACACAAAACAAACATTTGATTAGAACTCTGTTGTTATCAACAAAAATAACATTACAACATTAGAAAATAGATAACTCTTGATTAAAAACGGCACAGCTCAGTCAATTTAGTCAGTACTCTCTGATTCCAAGGGCCTCCCCGACTTGGACCAGATACTGACTTTTCAAAGGCAAGTTGTACTTCTTTTGACTATCTACGGACTCACACTGAAAAATATGACCAACACATTTAACCTCATTTTCACTTAAATAAACAGTATCAGGAAACTGCCACATACTTACTCTCTTAAAGCCAGTTGAAACACAAGTAGAATAAAACAAATTTACAACTAAATATATACCAAGTTTTATCTAAATTGGTTAGTAAATAAGGGAGTTGTCAGTTTTTAAATACTTTCCGTAAGAATACCATTAGACAACATCTTCTGTTTACCATCAAGCGTAAATAAAAATTTTCTCCACAACCAATTTACATAGACTAACAATTAAAAATATTGGTTTATTTGTTTTTTCAAGCCACATTTTAATGGTTGCTGGTTTGATATCTTTGAAAAAATTAATTTTTTAACACTAAAATCCCTATAACTTTTGGACCTGAATCTTTAGAAATGCGGGTGGGTGGTGTCATTTTGTTTGGCATCTTAAGCACTGCAAACCGTGGAATTTTCATCAAAATCATTACGAGTAAGTTAATGTCAACATTTATATAGACTTCACTCAAATATATTCTTATGCTCCATGAGTATCAGTCATTTTCTTTGAAACCTGGGAAGCCTAATCAAGTTGGGCCTGAAGAAGTCATCATGTAAGGAATTGTACCAGTGATTTCAAGTAAAAATAGTTCCTATTTATTAAATTCCATTTTATATACTTTACCTCAACTCAGGAACATCTCTCAGGTCAGTATCATAAAAACATGTTTTATTTTAAGCATACCTATTTTTTTCTGACAATGGTTATGTATGGGTATAAAAACTATTATACCATAATGGTATGAAAGTTTACTCAAAAAGTTTAAAACTCGAGCGAGTATTTTAAAAACTGCCTCGGCTAAACTAAAAAATCACTGCTCACAAATTCCTATCAAAATACAGTACTCCTTGGATTATCCGGACCCCACATTATCCGGATCCTGGATTATCCAGACTGGGCTATCCGAAAATTTAAAAATTAAAATCACGGCAAAATCACGATTTTAGCGAGTTTATGGGTGAAAAGTACCTTCCAAAAGTAAAATACAAATGTAATAAACTACTGTACGCATTTGGAATCACAATATTCAAGGGAATCGCATTGCCTAAGCAGTAAATTATAGCATTTTCATGAATATAGTTTCCTGGATTGCTACTTGGAACGCCAGCAGTAATAAAAAAAGGCGTAGCCTACGGCAATTTTGCAAGTTAATTTTTTGCTGTCATTTGACGTGTTACATTATTTCTTTAGGAGGGTTTCTGTAATAGGTTTTGAGTTACTTTAAGTTTCATCATGATTATTTCGAGTTATGATTATTTATTCTTAATAAATAAAATATTTTGATCTAGTGTCTTTATTCCAAACCTAAACCGTGAGTACGGTAAAGTTAAGATTATATTCGTATGGTTAATAATGAAGTTTAGTTCTTAAATTTAATTCAAAATCAAACCCCCGTAAAATTTGAAAGACTAACATGGTGTACACTCTTGATACGCTGTTTGCAGCATCAACTAATTTAGCAGGGGCTAAAGTACGCGTTCGCTATTTAGGCAATATTGTAATGACTTCGGATTATCCGGATTTGTTGTTATCCGGATCGGTGTTCCGCCACATTAATCCAGATAATCCGAGGTGTACTGTAGTCAGTCAAAACAGATACATAATATGAAGGCTGATTGGCTGTCTGATTAGGTAATTACTGTGGTAATAACTAAGACTAAAACCATTAAAATATTCATCAAGTATTAATACTGAAAGCAGCCTTACACGGTAGATATTTATTGTCAATACATACTGAAAATACTGGTAAGTCCCACTTATATAATTTGTCAATATTTCCATCAATACACCAAACCTTCCACTTTCCATCAATATTATTGTCAATACTTAGGAATATTGTCAATATTATCGACCGTTCAAGGTCTGTGGTAGGTGCATAAAAATGGATGCATCTTTGCCAAGATTTTCTATTTTCTTTTTTTTAACATCAATTTTATGTACCACTATCCAACCAAAGCATGTAGTTAAAACATTCTGCCTGACGAAGTCAACAGTCAGTTTTTGTACAAACCAAAATCCCGAGTTGCACCACCAGTGGCGCACAGCAAGATTTCCAAAACTCCGACATGTAACACAAGTGGCACACTGTTCTCATTTGATTCAATGCTTTTTACAGCGCTTTTGGAGCTTTTCTGGGTTATATTATTAGTGTATTTGTATTTATAAACATTTGTCATATATAAACAGTATGGCCACCGGTGGCGACTATGTTAAGTTTTTCTGTACCCTGAAAAACTATAGGTCATGTAAACAAACAAAAAATGGCAAAGGAGTCTTCAAAAGTCCTGGGAAGTTTCATACAGTGATTAAAATAACTAACACTGTATCGTTTGTTCCTTTGCTGCCTCCCACCATCGGCAAATCTTGCATGTACCACATATGGCGTACGTTGGCCCGTGGGGATTTTAGTGCACCCACAGGACGACACTACCACCGAAAAGCGCCGCCAGTGGTACACTATTAAAATGTAGAATCTAACTCAAATTAGCTATTTAAGGTATACACGAGAAAAAACCAACAGATACTTTTAAGATTTGGTTAAAATTATGACTTAAGTTCTGTCTTTTTGGTAAAGTTACTGTTTATTGCAACATACTTTCAATCAGTTCAAACAGTTCCATGAGTACCACCAGTGGCGCATGTTGGGCTGAACGTGTTAAATTCAATAACATTCCTAACAAAACTGCATAATCTCAACATCTGTACTAAACAGAAGAAGGTCCATTCAACTCAGTACTGAGTACAGTTATTCTTAACCTAAAAACTAATAAAAGTTATAGTAACCTGAAATCACTCTTTTTCTTGATATTGAAAACACATCAAACTTAACCTATAGAGAGCCGTTGAGTTGAGCTGGAAATGGACATGGAAATGGAAGTGGCACAATGCCTAATAAGATGGTTAATCCAAGTCGTTCCCAAAACTGGGTTAGTTCAATCGGTTTAAAACTTTAGCCAAGCACAGTTGGTTGATTCGATAAACGGATAAAGTGGAGGTGGTTCAGAGAGGGTCTACTGTGTTGTGTATACTTACGGTGGGTTCTGTTATGTTGAAAAAAGAAAGAGGCACTGTTGGTTTGTCTTCATTAAACCATAGTTTTTCTCTAAACCTTTTCTCCACAGGGAAAATATGACCTTCCGTGCTAAATATGTACTTGTCAAAATTTCTGTTGACATGGTTGTCCTTATCAAACAGCTGAAACAAAAAAAAATTCAGCCGGTCTTCACTTATAATGAAATTAATATACACAATACTTTTAAAATAGGCTATCCAAAAAATCATGGGATGAAGTCATGAGAATGTTGTATATAGGGAACCGTGCTCATGCAGTAGGAATTATATAGGCCAAACTTCAAGACCGGTTCAGTGAGGATTGAAGGATATCATAAGAAAGTTAATAATAAAGAATCATATGGTTCAAAGTTAAGCGAACATGTGCTTAGTACTGGACATGATGTTCTGTGGGATTCTAGTCGGATTTTGTATATAAAGTACTGGATTGGAAGAAACAAAACTTAGCTGAGTCTCTTTTTATGAGAATTGAGAATAATCCCATATCCAGATTGTCAGTTGAAGTTAATGCAATGTTTGTAGAAGTGGTGAGTGAGGAAATAATTATCAGCTTGGGCAGATGACAAAGGCTCTGTCTTATCTGTAAGGAAGGTAAACAAACCACTTCCCCCACCCCAACAGGATGCGTCACCGCCGTCTGTTCAAAATCGGCGCTCCCAGCGGACACGCGACTGAAAATGACAACGGCAAGTTAGGGAAAATCCCCCTGAAGACGCGGGACGTTTTTGAGGTTCTGCGAAATATTGGGAGTGTGTAGATATGTGTGTAAATATGTTAGAAAATGTGACTGTGTGTAAGTGTTACAGAAAATAGTTGTAACGTGTTTGAAATTAGGATTTCAACAAAAAAAGGAGTGACTGAGCGACTGGTCTACGCAACTTAAAATAAAAGGTGAGAGTAGCCCAAGAAGTAGTAGGAATTAGGAATAATTGCCTCACTTAAAAGAAAAATAATGTTATTTAAAACTAAAGTTTTATTATTACAAAAAAGATCAATCAGAATCATGTTCATGCTTTGGAAAACATTTACAATAAGTCGCAGAATCTGCGAGTTGCCACTACAGATGAGACAGTGAAGTCGCAATAGTTGCAACTTGGGCATGCCTAGGGTTAAACTGGAAGAATGTAGTTGAGATATTTTTAAATATGCTTAAATTACTTAAGACCCTGTGGAATATTTTCTGTTTTCGCTTAATAACTCAACAGCTATGGCTCAAACCTATGGATCTCGCCCTTTAAATCCATATAACAACTCAAAAAATAAAATAAAAAATTTTTACAAATTTAAACATTGAAAGTGAAACATAAGTAAAAGACTCACGAGGTAGAGGTATTTGGCCGTTTCGCTGAGAAAGAAACTTTCCATCCGATCCTCCAGACTCATGTCCGCCACACTGTGGACCGTCGCGTAGCCACAGTCCGTCCGAGTGAATTCATTCAGGTTCTCCAAGATCTCTCGACCCACGTGAAGGTAAAATGGACTTTTTGTAGCCTAAAGATAAAAAAATACCCCTTTTGCAGCAGTCCTAAATACTCAGTGAATTTCAAATGCAAAAGAGCATATTTCAATCTAACAGAGCGAGATTTGACTTGTTTTTGTAAGCTCCATAAGAATAACAAGGGGAATGAGTAAGCAGGTTTGCTGCAACAGGTATGTTAAAATAGCCCCGTTGCAGCAGATCTGCATACTTAGTGAATTTCAAATGCAAAAGAGCATATTTCAATCTAACAGAGTGAGATTTTACATCTTTTTGTAGGCTCCATCAGAATAACATTGGGAATGACTATGCAGGTTTGTTGCAACAGGTATGTTAAAACTGTGTGGTTTTAATTCAATATTTAGTAGATCTGAACTAGGAGAAGCCATATACCAAGTTTCATCAAGATATGTTACGAAATAAGGAAGATATATATTTTTTATTTCCGAAAAGGATAACATGTGAAATGAGTATGCAGGTTTGCTGCCACAAAAATGTAAATACCTGGGATTTTAGACTAATACAAATTAGATCTCATTTAGATGAAGCCACAAACCACTTCATTAAGATATGCTCAGAAATAAGCGAGATAAAGAATTTTTCTTATCCTAAACAGGTATAAGGTTAACACTGCGACAACATACTGAGTTTACCACTTAAAATATCTCGGTAACCAATGGACATAGTACAATGATTTAAGATACTAAATTGTTTGTTTTTTGAGCTGGATTCAATGGTGTTGACAAAAAAAGATTTAATTTTTCTATGTAAAAAACTCAAAAAACCTTTTTTAGGAAGTTTATATCCCTTCAACCCCCCCCTTCCGGTGGTCTGATCAGGCTGGTTTACGAACTCGTCCGAGATTTTACCACTTTACATGTCTATATCAAATTTCATTAACATTGGACCATATTTACGCTGCGATCGTGTTAACAGACTGACATATATAAACTCAAAACGAATGATGTTTCTTGTTTTTGGGGGCCCCAAAATAAAAAGTTATCATGGTCTCAAGCTTAGGTCTTACCATGAGACCTCCACTAATAGCTTATTCCTTTAAGAAAATTCCCTAAAATGATGGTTTTTGTTTGAAAAGGGGGATTAGGAAGCCTCTGTTGCCCCACCTCACAGGAAAATCCTATGAGCCATCTGTCTGCCATTTATTTTTGTCTTTTTGTATGGCAGCCGAAAAGGAAAGGAAGCTTTCTTGTAATACCTCTTGTGCCCTCAGGTATTATATGTTGTTAAAGGTCTTACTAAAGATAATCTCAGTCCGTTTGGAAATAGTGGCCATTTTTGTGAAATTTTTTTATATTTACGGAAAACCCTGTATTTTCTAAACCACTGAAAAGTTTTCACCTCTGATTGAAAATTCTTAATCCTTGTTAAGTCATCTTTACTATGAAATATCACGATGATTGTAGTATGAGATGATTGTAACATTTTCTAATTTCCAAAAGTTTCCAAAAACCTGTACTTTTGGAAAAAGTTGGTAGCCTTGAAAATCAAAAATGTCAATTCAACAAACGTAAAAATTACCTATATAATTTGAAAGGTGTTGAAAATTCTAATTTTTTAAAATTTCCACTTTTATTCTATCTTCTTTAGTTTTAGAGTTATGGTCCAAAAACTTTTTTTGCCTATTAAACACATGTTAATTATCTCAGTTTGTATATTGCCCATCCACTTCATACGACAGTAAGGTTCACTGCACAATGATAATTTGCCCAAGGGCAAATTCGCTAAGAACAAATTAAGTTTTTGGCATCTTGGGGCCCCAAAGTGTAAAATTATCATGGTTTTGGGCTTAGGTTTTACCATCAGACCTACGATAACAGCTTCTTCCCTAGAGAGGAAATTCGCTAATGCAAACTGCTTTTACAGGCAGGAGATAGACAGAAAACCCACTTTGATTATACAAACGCTGAGCAAAAAAAAATTGTACTAACTTGTTGGTTATATAGGTTGTGTTAACGTGCCCTAATCCCCCAACATGACTGTAGTTAATTTTAGCATCGGGCTTAAGAAGGCCAAGTAAATAAAGACTTGGAAACACTTGTTAGTACCTGATAAAGCAGGTAGGTGGATTCTATCAGTTCGGGGCGGAGAGGGTAGAAGGTAACATCGGCTGCTAGACTCTTCCAGTTCCAGCGTTCAGGCAACACACCGTAACGCTTCCATATCAAGTAGTAGAGCGCATGAGTGCAAATGGCTTCGTCTATGTCTCCGTGGAGCACCTGGTAGTCAAACAGCACATTTGTAAGTCATGAAACATCAAATGTCATCATTACTTTTAGGGAAGAGAAGGAAGTTCATCTTTGGAGGTGAAGATGAAGTAGTTATTTGTGCATTAAGAGCGCAAAGTATGTCATTGCCGCTCGAGAATTGTTGATGGCCGCATGAAGCGTTAGCTGAGTGCTGCCAAACATTTCGAGAGCGGCAAAGACTATTTGTGCTCGTAATACACAGAATATTTTTCCTACCACCATTTTTTAAACAGTTTAACTTATTAACTAACCTGTACACAAAAGTTCATTGAGGTTACGTTTGCTTATTCTATTGGAACCAATTGGATGTTGAGATAGAAAAGGTGACAATAAATCAGCTGATTTAAAACAAGGCAACTAGAATTTAGAATACAGTGAGTGTCATGGGATTTCCGACCAATAAAAACTAGTCTGTTGTGTTTGACTTTATAGTTGTTTTGTCTATTGTGTGCCACCTTAACCTATTCTACATGTCAAGTGACCCTGATTAAGCGAGCGGGAATGAAATGAAAGTGGAAATAAACCGTTTTGCGTACTGTGTACAGGTGTGGCAATGTGATTATTTCCATGCAGTGGCAAGAGAAAAAATATTGCATCCACACAAAAATCTACCTAGCTATAATTTAAAACTCTTCGATCACCTCAGCTTGAAATAAAACACACTTAGTGAATTCCGCTAACTTCAGTTTCATCTCCAGTGTACTGGTTTTCTTTCCTCCTCATTCAAACTGAATTAATGAGCACCAAGAGCAGAAGCTTACAATTTTTAACTAAAATATGTGAGATATTTTCAGGTGATAAGAAAATAAATAAAAGTTGGAGAATTAAGGACCATATAGGGCAGACCAGCAGGGTCTTATTCAGAAAATAAAATTCCAGGGGTCAAAAGATTTCTTGAAACAGGTTCTAGTGGAATGCTTTTTCTTCCATTTAATCATCTAGATTAATTGGAAAAAATAAGGCTTCAAAAAATATTTTCATCCCCAGTTTTAGTTGACCCTTATACCATTATTAATTTTACCCCCAAGTAAATTAATTTTATTCCCGAGTAAATTTACACTGTAATTCTACAGCTAGAGAATTATGTGTCAGCCGTTAGCTATGAATAGGATTGGAATTAGTCTTACAACCAACAACTACGCTGGTGCAAAGCACAGGTAAGCATAAAGGATTCAAAACTCTGTTCAATAATGTAGGTTTGATTTCCTACCATGCCTAGTCATATTTTGAGTTTAAAAATCACGTTACAACTATATCTCAAATGTTTTAACATCCCAATTCCCAATGAGCATAAAAATTTGGATTTCCTTTAAAAATTAAAATCACTTAATTATTATTTCTAAATTAGCGGTTTATGTAAATATTGTTTTAAAAGATAAAAATAAAGTAATGCAGATTAACAAACCTGTATTCCCGCAAATGCTGCTTGAAGAGAATCTATCCACGTGGTATGAATTGAGCCAGTGTTCATGTCGACATTTACAAAAAGAGGATGGTCACCAATGCCTTTGTTACAATGAGGACGCCTGAAAAATGTGCAGAATATTTTCAGCTTCATTGTTTTGATTAGGGCCTTTGATTAATCTAAAAATAAAATGATTTTTTTGTATCAAATCCTGATATCTTAGTCTGTTATTTTAACCCTCAAAATTTACAGCACATTCAGAATTGCATTTTTATAAGGGAAATAACTAGCCTACTTTGTTACGTGAAATTTAATAACTAGGCTCTAAGGCTTGTATAAAAAAAATTATGAAAGTTACCATTCTATGAAATTAAATAAGTAAATCCTGCCGGGTAGGTTAATAGCCAGATCAATAAACAAACCTACATGAATAAATTGTTTTTAATCTTGTTTTCCGATCTTGGGGCCGTATAAAACCCCCCGAGATCGGAGGTTTTGAAACCTGATCATTCTGAAACAGCTATTATTAATAATTTACAATAATAAACCTGGATGGTATAAAGCATTTGAAATTCTTGGGCAACACTCACCTTAGTTTAATGATGTGCTGATCCTCATCAAGTTGTTAATAATTGTCATAAAAGAACACATAAACCGGATCACACAGTATATGTGTTTGTGTGTGACAGTTATTAACAACTTGATGAGGATCAGCACATCATCAAATTAAGGTGGGTGTTGCCCAAGAATTTAAAATAATATATTCGCCCCGCCCACAAATTGTCATGTCATTTCAATCAAGGTAAAAAACCTGGACGTTATAAAATAGCTTTTTCTTAATAATTACAGTAATGAACATGGACGTTTTGAAACGTACCCAAATCAGTAAACAATTTGTCTTATTTAGTAAATTTGTAAGCAAAGAGTGAGTAAAAACACTAAAATAAATCTGATTAAAATGCTTTGTAAATTGAACAAAAGTTGCAATTCATATTTCCTATGACTAAACTGTCAGATATTTCTGAAGTTAGGAAAAATAATACAATTGTAAATAAAAGTGAATTACCCTCTTCTCATGTGATCATGGATGCTCTGGTACATGTGAGCGAACATATGATAGTCTTCTGTTTCTCCGAACATTATGTAAGATTTGAGTAGGTACTCGTAGAAGGAGTCCAAGCCAGCCCCGAGCCCACTGAGTCGGCCCACCCACTCGCCTGAGGTCGCATCTATTACGTTGCCTAGAAAGATCAATAACTTTTTAAAATTAAGTGTGCGAGTTGTCCGAATGTTTATCTGGGAAAAATGGGGCGCTCATTTTTAGACAAGATTAGAATATAGCTTAGGACTTATTTATTATATTAGGCAAGAATGATTTTATGCATAACATGTATGTTATTTGTATTTTAACAAGTTTTAAAATAAAATTTTGAGTTTGATTTTATAAAGATTAATAATGAATATAATATGTCTTGTCACTGTGAAATAAAAAATTTAAATCTGTGGAAGTCTTCAATCAGGCGTAGCCTTGGAGACTAAATTTATTTTCCAAATAAAAAAAATGGAACTTGTATAGACATTTCATGTATTTCAGGGTCAGTCTGGCTACGTTATTGCAATTTGTAAATTAAATGTATTTCTTGTTTTACATGGAATGAATGTACTGTACTGTACTATATTTGGGAAATAAAGAATTTATTATTATTTATTATTATTATTTAACATTAGGTACAAAGAACCTCAGCCGAACCCAAAAGATGACAGACAAAAGTCCACATTTGCCCAACATCTGATCAATGAAAACCATGACATGAACGACCTAAACAATGGCTTGGATATCCTCGACACCTTCAGAAAAGGCAATAAATTGGACACCCTAGAAGAATTCAAAATTTCCAAAGCTCACACAAAAAATTACAACAGCGAATTTCTTTTAAATGACAAACTGAATTTTATAAGTTGTATAAGTAACTATATTTTATAGGGCAAAGTGCAACAATGCCGCCACAGACACGATGAAGCAAGGATAATTCAGTCTGTCATCTGCTCGTGTTCGGTGATGTGCGCTACCGGGAAACAGGCCTGTTTTTGTGAATGTAAAGTATGTGTTATGTGTGTGAAGTGTAGTAACTTTTTTATATTTTAACGATGCCTTATGGATTACAGTCACCGTTTGAAGATGGCATATTAATGCCGAAACGGCCGTAACGTTTGTTAACAAACCAGGAGCTGTATGACAAAGGTATTCATGCGTTTAGTCATAATGCAGCTCAGGAGCTACAACTATGGATTTTAATGAAAAACTTGGTACAAATTCTGCTTGCGGATCATTAAGAGTCTGCAGTACCTCCTGCCATCTTGGGTTTTAGTCCCATAAGAACAATGCTACTGTCCTTGAAAAATGTATGGCTTTGAACACAAATTATTTATATTTTGATTAGGATTTTTGCGGACATTTGCCATCACTGATTAGTAAAAAACAAGTTTCACGACGTTTCGGGATCTGGAATCTGATCCCGTCTTCAGGTGGAAGAAAACCTAGAACATAACAAGATTAGTAACACATAGCCAGGAAAACCTGGACAAAAACAAAGCTAAAACAGAGAACTGTAAAAGCAGTCACGAAAACACTAAGCTGAAAAGAAAAAACAATAACAAAAAAAACACAGGAATCACAAGTATCAAAAATCACCAGACAGGAGAGAGCACGTCCACACCCAATCAGAGCTGAGCTGAGACTGTGTTTTTTTTTGTGTTATTGTTTTTTCTTTTCAGCTTAGTGTTTTCGTGACTGCTTTTACAGTTCTCTGTTTTAGCTGTGTTTTTGTCCAGGTTTTCCTGGCTATGTGTTACTAATCTTTAGGGGTGTGCGAATAGTGATTTTTGAACTCGAGCCGAGCCGAGCCGAGCTTTTTCAAAAGTTTTCGAGCTCGAGCTTTTTCGAGCCGAGCTTTTCAACAATCACCAAATTATTAAAAGAAATTATGAAGCTTGATTTTAATTTTTAAAGATACAATAGACTAATGTTTGCATACCTTAAATGACCGCCAGCTCGAAAATAGAAAGCTTATCCCCAAAACAAGTGAATTATCTCGTAGGTTCATCAGTATTTTGTATTTTGTTACATAAAATTAATCAAACTGGCTCAACAAATAATTTATGAACAAAAATACCAAATTTAAAATCTACATTTATCTACATTATATTTAAGTAATAACCAATTCCAAAATACTTTACTTTAAAATAAATAGTTAAAATTACATAATTAGACTAGTTACATATAGGTACTACAAAATTTAATTTCAAGAGTAGAAAGAAGTAGTTGAAAGGTTTTAAAATAGTTATATCTAGTAAAAAAATCACACATATACACCTAGTCAAACACAAGATTGATTTTTTTTATGTTCACTAAGTAAAGATGATAAAAAATTAAATAGCAGTCCCAATTGTGGCGTAATATTCAAGGCTAAACTTATTATTCCAGAATATAATATATGAATGAAATGATATTTAATGACAACAATAATTTATTGTAATCCTTAAATTAGTTACATTTCTAAACTTTTGTGAATAAAATAATGCACAGTTAAGAAGATCATAAATAAATAAGGACGGAATAGAGAGAAAGAAAGAAACTGCTAACCCTCTCTCTTTCCTTATCAGTGGCCAGGGTGAGGGGGGGGGGTGGAGGTTGTTTACATCAAGCCCCTTCCCTGTTTTTTGCTCTTGTCTGATTCAGTGTGTGAGTTAATTAGGAGATAAGGAATCCTTACTACAAAATGCAAAAATACAAACTACTTGTCATACAGCTATAAATGACGGCTCATATTTTTTGTCTTATTTTTATAAATCATATGAGACCAAAATGAAACTTGTACGATATACCGTTTAAGAGATAAGCCTTGATAAAACAATAGACTTAAATGCTGTATTTCACGTTCCCCAAGGTCAACTAAATATAGCTCCGATTTCCGTCTAAATGGAGATAATATTTCTTGTTACCTGTCAATGTCCTTTCCTTATCACTAGGGAATGTTTTTTGCTTGTTTTTCGTGGGAGGGAAACGCTCTTCCGGTTTAACGTGTCCAAAAATAGATCGCAATAATTATCTTTCCGATAAGAACTCTCTTATCAAAAGCTCGGCTCGAGTGTCGAGCTTTTTAGAAAAAAGTCGAGCCGAGCCGAATACTGAAAAGCTCGACCTAAAAGCTCGAACGGTCGAATACTCGCACACCCCTACTAATCTTGTTATGTTCTAGGTTTTCTTCCACCTGAAGACGGGATCAGATTCCAGATCCCGAAACGTCGTGAAACTTGTTTTTTACTAATCAGTGATGGCAAATGTCCGCAAAAATCCTAATCAAAATATAAAATCACCATCACCAACAATGAATTTCAAACAAAGGAACAAATTACTTGTTTACTTTAAAAGGAATAAAAGTTATTCTTGAATATGTTTTTCTTATTAATATTTAGCAGAGTCATGTGAAGAAGCTTTTTTGAAATATGTTCAATTTATAGCTAAAAATGTACATGTAAATGTACATGTACTTTTATTTTTTCATCACTTTTCAGAATGATGAAAAATATATATTGGCAAGTCTAGTGCCTTGGCATGTAATAAATAAAATTTAACACTGAGAAAAAAGGTGGATTTACAAACTCTGAATTTTACCTAATAATCCGGTATTCTTTGCACGGTAGTTCCACAGGGCCTTGTTGGCGCGGCGGGCGTAGCCCTCGTATACTGGGTCGTTGAGCAGTCGGCTGAGGACTCCCATCTCGAGCAGGAGCGACCCCGCCCCCGCCGGGCACGTCTCGCTCGTGATTGGCCGCTCCGGCACCCCATGTCGCAAGTTCACCTGCAATTACTGCCATATGTCATGCACACTTGCTCCTTAATCTTGTACTAAAACATTACCTGATGTTTATTTACGTTTTAAGCGTGGTGTAAAGCGGTTCTTTATAGCTTGAGGTTAGTTTGCTAAGGTGCTTTAACGCTTGCTCCTCAGTAAACAGCTGATTCACAATTAGGTTTTTGTGTACCGTAGGTTATACTCTTTTTAACCCCAGCGTGAGGCGGAACCAGTCGACCGTACTAATAGGCTCATCCCTTGGGTCTATTGTGCACGGTCGGGGATGGGCACACTCGCCGGCCCCCGTCGGTGAGTCATTGCTGCTTGCCCTAGTGACGGTACATAAACCTTTTTAACTGACGGAAAAACGAAAAACCAAATATACCACGCGCTTTGTTTTGACCGCCTGATTATTTTGATTATAAAAAATATGAAATCGGTTGTAAATTGGTTTAAATACCTGTTCCTGGTAATCCTATTGTTGCAAGACGCAACTAGTTTCGCCTTAACATTAAGGCATCATCGGGCGTCAGACAGGGATGAAATAAATGATATCTTCATAGAAGATCGTCACGTTGCATATTTGCGTTAAAAGTACATTTAAAAACATTGACAAAAACACTTGCACAGACGAAAAAACACTGAGCCTCCAAAAAATTGAGCCTTTTACTATACTGAAGTAACGCACTTTCTTAAAATTCGGATACGTACTAGCAAATGTCAAAATATGTTTAACATTACACTTTAAACGTTAAATTCAGTCAAACTGTTACCGAGCTGTGAGTGCGAAAGTAAACATTAAATATCCAGTGTTTGTATTTTATTTTTAGGGGCTTTTTCCCCTACAAGCCACTGGTTTACTTTAACTTCGTCAATAATTAACCGATTTTCATCTTTTTTATATCAAAATAATCAGGTGATCAAAACAAAGCTTGTGGTGTATTTAGTTTTTCGTTTTTCCGTCAGTTAAAAAAGTTTATGAACCGTCACTAGGGCAAGCAGCAATGACTCACCGACGAGGGCCGGCGAGCGTGCCCATCCCCGACCGTGCACAATGGACCCAAGGGATGAGCCTATTAGTACGGTCGACTGGTTCCGCCTCACGCTGGGGTTAAAAAGAGTATAATAATAGTTATTTGTGTGTTGAGTGAGTTAAGTGCAACTTTGTCTTACTCTCGAAAAACAAACAACATTTTTTCCTCACCTGCAATAATATTACATCCGTTTTGTTGTGATCTGAAATTAGTGCTTGCATCCAAGTAGCAACAACCATGCATACACCAGCGATCAGCTGATTGTTGCAACATTCCTACACACTTAATTCGTAGACGATCTTACCACTGATTGTTGTCAATGTTATTCTTATGTGATTGTTCATACCGCTAAATCAGCTGTTAGGGCCTGCAATTTGTTGAACCAAAACACATTTGCATCTCTGTGTAGAAATTTGAAGGCTCTCGATTTTTGAATTATTGATTTCAATGTTATTCTTTTTTTGGAAGGAGGAATACACAGCTAACTCACCTGAAGATCTGGTGTGAAGTAGCACAGAACACATAAAGGAAGACAAAACTCATAATATTTCGTCCCTGCTAGGGACTTCCTCAGATGAGGAGGAGACAGGAATTGTCAGTTATAACTCAGTTTTGAATATTCACAGTTAAGAGGGACAGGGAAAAGTTACTGACAGATGACTAGACAGGGAAAAGTTACTGAAGACAACAATCAGATAGTTCACATGAAAGGTTTTTTTACATAACAGTATAACAATGCAGAAAAAGGTCACTGCCTTAAGGGCCACGTCACATTTGTCGAGTAACTCGGCCGGGTCAACTCGGCCGAGTTGCTACAGGATCAGCTGATTCCTATTGTTTAGAATTGTCAGCTCGACTTGCCCATTTGAAAAAGGTCGGTTTACACACTGGCCGAGTGTAACTCGCCCATCTAACTCGCCCTCCTACTCGACCAGTGTGACGTGGCCCTATAGGCAAAGAAACATATTGAAATTTTTCAGGTGATATTTCTTCTCTCCAATTGGCTGGCATTTATTCATGCCCAAGAGTTTTCTGTAGACTTAAGTACAATTTCGCTATTCACCATGCTACCCTATGTTCTCATTCCTGCTGGATCAATGAATTAAAGAAAAAAAGAAAGAAAAAAAGTTTATTTCTCAAATCACACACAACAGCAATACAATTTCTCCATATCAATTCAAATATAAATAAAAATGGGCCAGAGGTACAGGTTTAAATATAACATGAAAAAAATTAAACATAAGACACCAAGCTGAAACCTTTCCACGTGCAACTGAGAAATATTACTTTCCTCCAAGGCTTAGCCTGCTTGGAGGCTTTATTGATATTTGACAATATAAAACAAAAACAAATGACAATAATGTGACCTAATGTGTAATCTTTCTTTCTTTCTATCTTTCTTTAAATAAATAAATTACTCACTCTGGGTTGGGGAAGTCCAGTGGGACTGTTCTCGAAAGCAGGAATCAGTCTCGCGGCGAGGTCGTGAGCCAGATGCAGCAGCTGATCGTCGTACCAATCAGGGGCGAGTTTACCGAACGGTTCGTCCTCATCTTTCATCAATAGGTGTGTTGACAACAATGCTCCGATTATTCTGAAATTCCAACACGAACAAAAACCATGAACACATTAAGTGAGTACCGAGTTGAACACAAAGTGTTCAGCTTTAAAAACTGCTCAAGCACACTCACTATTAGTGTTGTAAGTTACGGGTATTTAAAACACGGGGTGAATACCCAAAATTGATAAATACCCGGGTATTTTGGGTATTTAGTAAAAGCATAAGATCATTTGAAGGGGTCCCCCGTAAAACGTTCTTAGCGACAAAAACCTAGTTTTGAGAAATCAAGCGTTGAAAGTTGAATTCTAAAATTTAGGCTTTTTTCAAAATTAGAACTTATAAATGTACCTATAATTTTTTATTACCCAATTTAAAACATCGTAATTTAGCCTTATATTAAATGTTTACTTGCCAATAAGCGTTTTAAAAAGTTTGATGTGTTTTTTTTTGGGATATGACCCAATACTGGTTATAACGTTCTAAACGACTGGCGTTTGAAACGTTCTCTGACAAACTGCTCTTCTGCTTTGGAAGAAAAAATCAGGAAATGAAGGAATGCCAACATAAACGAAAATAAAACTGAATATAAAACAGTTTTATTAATATAAAAGTACAAAAACATAGTAACATAGTAACGTGATACGTCATTTTGCAAAAACTTATCCAAAGGTGGCGCTTAAAACGTTATTCAACTCACCTCTTTTGGGGTCAATTTTCCAGACGTTCGCTTCTTACTTTTCTGATCTTATCCTCTTTTTTCGACTTATCTTCTAAAACTAAGAGGCAAAGGTTCATACTTTCAACGCTTGATTTCTCGAAACTAGGTTTTTGTCGCTTAAAACGTTTTACGGGGACCCCTTCAGTTGATCTCATGCTTTTACTAAATACCCGTATATTTATAGATTTTGGGTATTTACCCCGAGTTTGGAATACCCAAGTATCTTACATCACTAATGGTGAGTATGCTTGGGCAGTCTGTTGGAACAGGGTGTCAGCAAGACATTAAGCAAAATGGTTTAAATTACCTGCTACTGTCGAGTGATCCTGTTATTGGTACTACACTACCACTGGTTTCGAACCATTTGAAGGTTCATTATCAAGTGTACAAAAACATCAATTGCCCATCTTCCGTGATGATGAAGTTGTCAGAAGTTTAAAACATTTAAAAAGGACACGAAAACGAACGAAAACATTTAAACACATAACTGGCCAGCACAACTTTACTATTACACGCGTGTGGAGCCGGCGGGTGATGAGTCATGACTGCCGGTAGTCGTGGCTGGTTGACGTAGGGAGCCTTGCTTGACCTGTTCATCCTTATCTCGTTTGGTCACAGTACGAAAATCCCCATCACCTATTATTGCCATTGCTCTGTTGTATATAATATTTGATTCGAAGGCGAGTTTATCATTCAGTAAAACCTGTGGATTTTCTTTGGATGACCGATATATTTCAAACTCCTCTATGGTATTCATAAAATTCCCCTTTTTGCAGAAATGAAGGATTTCCAAGTTCTTATTGATATCATAGTAATTATGATTTGAATTGATGAGGTGATTGGCATAAGCAGACTTTGTTGATTTACGGGGCAAATGCTCTTTAAAACGTTTGGAAAACGGGAGGTCTGGCCAATATAAAAACTAGGACAGTCATTGCATTTTATCTTATAAATGCCGGTCTTATCAATGTCGTTTTTACTAGCATTACTGCGTCTTTTTAACAAAGATGAAAGTTTATTAGTTGATTTGAATGAAACTTTGACATTGTTCTTAGACATTTCCGATTGTAAAGCATTATTTAATGTGACGCCGTACTCAGTACAAACATATTTCTTTTCTCCAGAGTCAGGATGGTTGTTCATTTATTTGTAGCAGGTAATTTAAACCATTTTGCTTATAATCAGTGATTCAGAGGCTATACAATCATGAAAAAAAAGAAAGACATTGTCGTCAGTCGTCACTTAATTAATGCATTACTAAGTAGGCTCTAATCTCATCACAATGTTCGATCGGATCCGCCAAGTTGGCTGGATTCTGTCCTATTGGCAAAATTAATATTGAAATATGTGGCACCCCCTGGGTCTCGGGCGTAAAAGGAGCCTTAGGGAGTGTAAAAGGGGGCCCCAGGGCAAAAACAGGGGATGAGAAAATGGCAACAAGCGGGAAAGGAGGAAATGGCCCTGACGCCTGTTCTTTCGAGCCACACCTGTGCAGGCTCGTAAATAAGGAATTTTGAGTTGAGTAGCAAAAAAAAAGAGAAAAAAGGTCATCACTTTTGAATCCCGCCCAGGGCCTCCGCGGTCCTAAAAGCAGCCTTGCATGCACAAGCGAAAGCATTCCTCAGCAGCCAAAATCATAAGAAAATCCAAAACCCAAAGTGCAAAATACTTTGAGAAAAATACTTGATCAAAATATTAAATCTAAACTTACAAGACAGCCTGATAAAATCACGTGAAAATATCTTACCTGATGTTAACTTCAAATACTTGAACAACACTGTCTTTATCAAAATCTACATGTTCTAAAACTAGAGACACAGCTTGCTGAAACTGCGTGATGTTTCCCATCACAGCTAAAGTGTCTAAGGCATCAACCAGAGTCAGGCAGTAGTCACCGAGAATGTCATTGATATTTATATTGGACCTGTAATATGAAGAAAAATAAATTATTGACACCATACCCATTATTATGGCGATTTTTAACTGGCTAAACTCATTAATCTTAATATTTTATTGTTCAGGCTACTGGTTTTAATTGAAATGTCTGGATAACAGAGGAGAGGAGGTTTCATAAAAAAATACATAAATCAATAAAAATTAGTAATTATAATTACAACAAATTCACAATAAAGTGACATATGGATAATAAATGTAAAATCCCGCGTGATGCACACCCAAATTCTAAATGCAACACCAGAATTACAAATTCCAGTTATCAACTGGCGTTGCAGTGACCTGGATACTCTACTATTCTCAATGAATATGTCAATAAAGAAATATTGTCTACTGTCTATTCTATTGTCAAACATGGAGTTATCAAGATCTAAACGTGTGATCATGGCTTATTTAGCTTGATCTAGGCCTATAGGCTATGTAAAGGCAAAATAATTGAGGCCCCGAATACTGTAGTTGTCTCCAGCGGTAATAAAAAGGAAGCAAAATATACCAATATCCGGTTCTACTTAATTTGTAATTTACCTAGAACATTTTCAGTGGCCTAAAGAAATGTTTTCTGTCATATTTGTTTTGAGGAATATTAACTAAACCCGACCAACTGTTCGTTCCAGTCATCTCACTTATAAGTTAACCAGCGCCAATTCTTGAGGCCCACGCCGTCCATAAAACTAATGTTAATTTTAACAATGGGCTTATGGACGGCGTGGGCCTTAAGAATTGGCGCCAGTTATAATACTTATGATATTCCTAAAATTGATAATATTTTTTTTTTTTTTTTTTTTTTGGGTAGGAGGTGGAATGCATTTACGCACACTGAGGGGCTCATTGTCCCCTCAGTAGTGTCGGACTCCCACGAGCTCGATGTCCCGTGAACTACCGACTAAACCACCTCCCTCGGCACCGAGGACACTAGCCTGGAACTGTTTCACACATTACTTCGGGCTAGGCCTTTGATATTACGCCACTAGGGCAACCTCCTTGGGGAAAAGCTGAGGATTAAGGCCGATCGAGTTCGACCTTTTTCGCCCGAAGAATGGCCTGGACGTAGTGCTGGACACAGTTCCAGTTGCCCTCTCCCTGGAGCATAGCTCCGACGATGTTGTTTGGGCTGACGACCACGCCGATCTCAGATGAAAGCGAGGCTCGGCGGACGTGCCAACGGTCGCACTGAAAGAAAGTGTGCTCGGACGTGTCTGGGATGCCGGGGCAATACAGACAGTCCGGGCTGGCGACTTTGCCCATCCGGTGCAGATAGGCTCGGAAGTACCCGTGCCCAGAAAGAAACTGGGTCACGTAGTAATCGACCTCGCCGTGCTGCCGTTCCACCCATGGTCGGACGGAAGGTATGAGCTGGAAGGTCCAACGTCCCCTCAGCTCGGCTTCCCAGTCGCGCTGCCAAGAGTCGAAGCTGCGATCGCGCTCTTCCCTGGCAGCTGTTTCCCGGCCCACTTCAGGCCTCCTCCGGTAAATCGCCTGCCTCTCCCTCGCGAGGAAGAGGACGGGAATGACTCCGGCGATCACCATCACAGCAGGCTCGGAGACTGTGCGGTAGGCCGAAGCGACCCGCAGAGCTCCTCGGCGCTGGACTCGGGCAAGCCGGTCTCGGTAGACTCGCTTCTCGAGTGCGTGAGCCCATACCTCCGCCCCGTACAGCAAGACTGACTGGACGGCAGTCATGAGCAAGCGGCGCTTGCAGGAGCGGGGACCGCCGACATTGGGCATAAGCCTACCAAGGGCAGCGACACCCTTAGCGGCTTTGTCGGCGGCGCGCTGGATCTGCTCGCCGAAAGACAGTCTGCTATCGACCATGACTCCTAGGTACTTTGCAGCAGGCTTAGTCTCGAGTGTGACGTCACCTATTTGCACCGGGAACACGGTGTTAATCCTCTTTTTGGTGAGGACGACGATCTCCGTCTTACTGATAGCCAGGGACAAGCCGTGATCTCGCATCCACCCGTTGACCTTGGCCATCCCTACGCTGAGCCTCAGTTTTGCCTGCTCGACGTTCCTCGCAGCGATCAAGGCAGCGACATCGTCAGCATAGCCAACGAGGCGGGTCTCATCGGGCATGTCTAGCCTCAGCAAGCTGTCGTAAGACACGTTCCAGAGTTCTGGTCCGAGAATGGACCCCTGCGCAGCCCCGGAAGTGATGGGAATGCGCCGCTGACCTTCGGTCGTGTCGTACAACAGAACGCGGTCTGACAAATACGCTTCCAACATACGCAGGAGGTAGGAGGGAACTTGGAACGTATGCTCAAGCGCCCACAGCATATCGCTCCACCTGGCGGAGTTAAAAGCGTTCTTCACGTCGAGCGTGACGAGAAGGACCACGCGGCGCGACCAGTGGTTGTGGTCCTCCGCCCTCCGCACTGTCTCAACTACCTCCTGGATAGCGTCGATGGTAGAGCGACCGGATCTGAAGCCGTACTGCTGCGGGGACAAGTCCCCCGCAGAGACGATGGCCTCGGTCAGCCTGACACGTAGGAGCTTCTCAAGCACTTTCCCGGCCGTGTCGAGCATACACAGGGGTCGCAAAGAAGAAGGGGTCCCCGGTGTGCTCTTCGCCTTCGGAATAAGAACAAGGCGGGCAACCTTCCACGAAGAAAAGAAAACGCCTTCCGCCAGACACGCGTTGAACATATCGAGCAGAAGCCTTGGATTCACCTCCGCAGCGAGCTTGAGCACCTCCGCCGGAATGCCATCGGGACCGGGCGCTCTTCTGGGTCGTAGGGATCGGACGGCGGCGGTGAGTTCCTCTTCCCGGAAAACTGGGAAGGCGCCTACCTCTCCGAATTCCCTGACTGGCCGAACTGGGTGGCTGGGAAACAGTGTATCGACGACGACGGCCATGGCTTGTGGTTCCATGACCGCAGGTGGTGAGCGAGCCCCTAGCTTCTGGGTTACAAGTTTGTAGCCCATCCCCCAGGGGTCGTTGTCGATATCCTGACACAGCTGCTTCCAGCACCTGACTTTACTCCGGTTGATGGCACCGCGGAGCTCTCGGCGGGCCGCTCTGTGCTCAGCCGATCTGGCATTTGCATCAGGGCGGTTCCTGGCTCGCTGCGCAACTCGTCGGAGACCAAGGCATCTCCTCCGGAGTTCCGCGATTTCAGGCGTCCACCAGTAAACCGGCTTCTTCCTGTGGCGGCGGGAAATTGATAATATTGCCTACAGTAATCTTAATAATAAACAGATACTGTTCTGAAAGTTATATCTCAACTCAATGTTTATTAGTTCAAACAAGATGAAAATATTGATTTCCATAACTTTAATTTATGTTTTTATACCTACCCTGTTAACACGTTCACGTTTGTTGCCACCCAGGTCCTTAACGCCATCCTGACGGCAACATTTGTTACCACCGTGTATTGCTTGTTTAAATGAGCCGCCAAAAATTCAGGATTACAGCTAGAACTTTGAAACTTTTCCCAGCACTAGTCAGATATGTGTGTTATTCACAGAACAGCTGGGTCCCGCCGGGCAGTGCTGCCAGCAGACATAGCGGCCGATTTCCCAACTAGGCGTCAGAGATGGATGTGTTTTCGCACGCGGCCATTGTTAGTCGTTTGTTTACGTTGTGTTTGGTATTATTTACAGTTATTTACATGCCATTTGTGGTTATTTATTTTATTGCAATCATAGATCCTGACATGTTGAGTGATGTTGAAAACTATGTGTCCAGTGGTGACGGCAGTGCTAACGGCAACAAATGTTGCCACGGATATTACATAAATTTTGACCATATATTTATGTTTACTATCAAACTAATAACAAAAACACATCATATGTGGACACATGGCAATATAACAAAGTCACAAATGTTTTAAATTCAAAATGTTATGTGCAAGGTCGGATCGGCAGTGCTGGTGGCAACAAATGTTGCCACGGAAATGACGTCATTTTTCACCACTCAAAAATGCTTTATAAAGTGCTTCCGCAACACCAGCGCCATTATCACGCACAAAGGTAAAATTTTATGACAATTTTATATTTCAGGATGGGGGTAGGGGTTCACAAAAATGGCCGCAGCCGCAAACGTGTTAAGATGTCCAGAGAACTTCGGGGCTCCAACAAATCATAAATAAATTGAGGCACAGTAGCGACAACCGACCGACTGCATGAATGTATCGTCCCATATGAGTACAAGTGCTGCTAAGCCGCCCAACTGCAAACTGCTGTTGCGGCATCGCAGCGGTGTAGCAGAACCTTCCAGCAGCCTGTTGCACTGAGCAGTATCGCAGCGGTGTCGCTGCTGCCAATCACTTGTGTGAACTCACTCATTTGTCTCTGTGGTCTGCTACATCACGCTGTGACGCCGCTGCGATGCCACTGCAGTGCCGCAGCTGCAAATGTCGCTCATGTGTACCGTACCCAGTCTAAGCTAATGCCTGTCGATGACTTGTAGAACTGCCGCTGACATGTTTCATTCATACTGCCAAAGCAAACTGTTACAGCACATTAAAGTCCTATCAACAGTGATCCTATGATAGATTGAGCCTCCAACTGGCCTACTTACGGATTTTCGTAATCAGGTCCTCTTCCATTGCACAAAATTGGATTCAGCTCATCTTTAGGGAATGCATGTTCTAAATAATTATTATACCCAAAATAGAACATTTCTCTTGCTTTGTCCAACATTTCTAACCTCAAAGACTCGGGGAAGGAGCCATATCTTCCCTCTAGGTAATCCAATGGGTCATTTTTAAAAACATTATAGTTTTCTAGGCTATGAGAACAGATTTCTATTATTAAAATGATTGAAATATGTCTGAAAAAGAAAAGTGAAAACATATTTCTTGAACATTAACCAATTCATAATTTTAACCTCACTTTCCCAGCTTTGTTTTCATTCTAATTAATTCTGATTCTGGATAATATCTTTCTCTCTCTTGAGGATGACGAACTCCTTTCCTCTATGCATTGTGATATGCTCGAAATAGAGAATAAAATCAGTTCTTACCAAGGAGACTAGATAATGTGATACTGGAGGTAGCGCGCAGCAATAGTATTTTCACAGCTCTCTGATTTTGTCAGGTTAGCAAAAACAGGGGGAGTAATTTCATTCTTCGTATTACTAATTAGTAATGCGAAGAACGAAATTGATAACATAAAACAACTCATTAACGGGAGTTGAACCATTTGATTGATTGAATATAAAAATTTACTTACTTGCAAGGATTCAAAGGCAGGCTATTAAATTAGTTTAACAAGTTCATTATTATTCTATGGTTTGATCGTGTTCACGTTCTCCAATTTAATAAAATACGTAAACGTTATTGAAATTAATTAATCTATCTATTATTGTAGCATTTATTTAAGACATATTATTAAGAATTCGAATCAGTTAAGTTAGATCCTAATCATTTTCGAGTTGTCGTTCAAAGAACGGTATTTCATTACTAAATTACGCGGTATAATCAATGTTTCGCGTCACCTTCACCGGTCTGACACTTAAATCATTGATTATACATCTTCGATAATAATCGAAGATCGATAATCAATGCGTAAATCATAGAGTGATAATGAACTTCGTAAAGAGTTGTCACTTCCATGTTAACTCGGTGGTAAGGGAACAGTAGCGCTGTCTGATAAAAAGGCTACGAACTAAGAATATCGATGCGATATATCGATCGTCGTCGATGCGATATATATCTTACTAAAGCACTTAGTAAAAATTAATTTAGTTAATATAAACGCTTTTATATAAACGTCTACGTATTTATTTTCTATCAATCGCTTTAAGCACAATATGAATCATGCAGTACAGCATTTCGCGAAACAACTTGCACTAGTGGCAAACGTACTTTAGGTATTTCCCACACTCAAATTAATTCCAACTCGTTTTGGTTGTGTAAACGTCGTGACAGAAAATCAGGGGAAACGGAATAGGAAGTTAGCAGTTAGCAGATCGTAATCGCGGTTTTGATTGGCTGGTTCAGTGAAGAAGAAGAAAACCATGTTTTTACAACGACATCTAACTAAAGTGCTTCGAACTAACCCACCCCAATAAGCTTACCACTTGTCTCCATTTAAGTGTCAGACCGGTGCTTAAATGGAGCTAAGTGGTAAGCTCATTGGAGCGGGTTAGTTCGAAGCACTTTGGTTAGATGTCGTTGTAAAACATGGTTTTTCTTCTTATTCACTGAATCAGCCAATCAAAACCCCGATAACGAACCGGAAGCCCTCATTGCTCCGAAAGTCATAATACCGAAAGGCATATCTCCGAAAAAATGTCGTAATAGTGCTCTATCGGAGTTATGCTTTCGGAGTAGTGCTATTTCGGAATTGTGCTTTCGGAATAGTGACCTTTCGGAGATATGCTTTTCTAATAATGTATTTATAACTTCTCGGCATTGATCTAATTTCTAACTTTCAAACGTATCTCTTTAGGCGTAATTCCGAAACACACTATTCCGAAAGTCATAACTCTGAAAGAGCAAAACTCCGAAAACATATTTCCGAAAATGCACATTTCCGAAAATATTAACACCGAGTTCTTTCGGAACAGTTCCTTTCGGAGTCATAACTTTCAGAGTTGTGCCCTGTCGGACGTATGCTTTCGGAGCTCTGGCTTTCGGAATTATGACTTTCGGAGATATGTTTTCGGAGTTATGACTGTCGGAGTTGTGCCTTTCGGAAATACGATGACGCCTGACGCCTCGACACCTGAGCAAACTCTATGGCCGATTTGTTAGAGTGTTAATGTTTTTGCTCTTTTGGAGATATTCTTTCGGAGTTGTGCTCTTTCGGAGATATGCTTTCGGAGTAGTGTTCTTTCAGAGATATTCTTTTGGGAGTTTTGCTCTTTCGGGTCATGACTTTCGGAGTCGTGCCTTTAGGAATTGTGCTCTTGAAAACTCATTATAAAGTTAGAAATAAGAAAACTTTCCAAAGGTTAGTTACAAATTAAGTATATGGTCAAAAAAGCATATCTCCGAAAGAACAATACTCCGAAAGCATATCTCCGAAAGAGCACAACTCCGAAAGGCATTACTCCGAAGGACACTGTTCCGAAACAACTCGGAGTAAAGACTTTCGGAGACTGCTTTGTCGGAAATATGCTTTCGGAACAGTGCCTTTCGGAGTTATGACCTTCGGAGTTGTGCCCTTTTGGAATTATGCCATAGAGTAATAATGAACTTCGTAAAGAGTTGGCAATTCCATGTTAACTCGGTGGTAAGGGAACAGCAGCGCTGTCTGATAAAAGTGCTACGAACTAAAAAGATCGATGCGATATATCGATCGTTGTCGTCTGCTTTGTTTATATTTTCGTTTTCTTGTTTTGTTTGCTAGACTTTCAATTTTAATGACTTTACCGATTTGTTTAGATTAAATTGATTAAGTACGTTTGCCGCTAGTGCAAGTTGTTTCGCGAAATACTGTACTGAGTGATTCATATTGTGCTTAAAGCGATTCATAGAAAATAAATACGTAGATGTTTACATAAAAGCACTTAATAAAATTAATTTGGTTAATTTTTATTCAGTGCTTTTATGTAAATATCTACGTATTTATTTTCTATCAATCGCTTTAAGCACAATATGAATCACGCAGATCAGTATTTCGCGAAACAACTTGCACTAGTGGCAAACGTACTTTAGGTATTTTCCCACACTCAAATTAATTCCAACTCGTTTTGGTTGTGTACACGTCGTGACAGAAAATCAGGGGAAACGGAATAGGAAGTTAGCAGTTAGCAGATCGTAATCGCGGTTTTAATCGGCTGATTCAGTGAAGAAGAAGAAAACCATGTTTTTACAACGACATCTAACTAAAGTGCTTCGAACTAACCCGCTCTAATAAGCTTACCACTTGTCTCCATTTAAGTGTCAGACCGGTGATTATGCCTTAAAAAATAAATATTTTGATTCGGAGATATGACTTTCGGAACAATGCATTGCACTCATAACGATCTGCTAACTTCCTAGTCCGTTTCCCCTGATTTTACGTCACGACGTGTACGCAACCAAAACGAGTTGGAATTTGAGTGTGGGAAACAACGATCTTTAAAATATATAGATTGCTCAGCTCGTTGTAAAAAAGTGAAGCCTTCAGGGGGCGCTGCCATGTTGGCGATTATCTAAAAAAACGAGCAAACCGGAAAACTCATTACGTCGCCACGAAAACTCACTACGTCATCGGGTAACTCACTCAATGCCCGCGAATTAAAACACTTCATCGACCTTTAGATTAATCAAAACAAGGAGGTTAGAGTCTGTTGTACTGGGGTTATTGCTATAATGCATTTATTTGTTGATGAAAAAGCGGTTGATGAAAAGATAGGCAATGCGAAGGGGAGTAATATAGTAATTTAAGACTTAGCGTTCTTTGAACAGTAATTCAAAACGAAACGAATCTTTTGAAGACGACTAAAGATTTGAATAAGTTTTTAAAATATGTCAGAAATGCTATACAGATTTATAATCAATACTTTTCTGCGTATTTTATTAAATTGAAGTAAGATAACGACAAAACTAACTTAATATCATCGACTCTGAAAATAAGTTTTACATTTGATCAATTAAATGGTTCAATTCCCATCGCTGAATCGTTCGTTTTTCGTTTATTAATGTAAAGTACGAAATTAATTCCACTTATATTGCTAACCGAACAAAATTAGAGGGCCGCAGCAATGCTGTTGATCGAAACCTCCAGTAGGGTGGTCTAACCTCCTTGGTTTAAACGTGAATTATGTCAACAATAAACAGATTATTTGGATATATGATTGAGCTCATCGTATTGTTAGTTGCAGAATGAGTTTCCATAACGTAGATCAACATGACTGTTTTACTAGTAAGTTATTAGAGTTTGTTTGATTTGGCCTTGTAATTTAATGTTGATCTTATTTATTATGTTTGCTTATAACGTTCACAAACATTTTTAAACTAAGGGCAATATATCTACATATTATAAAAATATAATTATAGCATTGCTATAATTCAGACTAATAAGGTACATTATGAATTACGGTATTTATGAATTATGCTACCGCAAATGAAATATTTAATGGCAAAAAAAGCTATTAGAGCAATAGCCGTATCCCCTCAGGCTCACTATCAGGATTTGTTCAAACAATTCAACATTTTGACCGTTCCATGTTTTCTTTTTATTTTTGAACGTTTGATACAGTATATATAAGGAAAGAAAACAAACTTCCGGAAAAGCCTCATATTTACCTCATAGTAAATTACCAGAAGAGAAATCTCATATAGTAATTTTTTCTGAATTTCAAAAACTATTGGCAAGAATCTATACTAAGCTCTGCGAAGCGACCTGAAAGCCGTACAGGAAATTTCATTCTTTAAAAGTAAAGTAAAAAACTTTCTTATACAGAATAATTTGTGATGTAAACAGCTACCTAGAGTATGAAAGACCCTCTGTAACAGGATGTTAATTCCAAGTCATCGCTTCCTACAACCCAACCCAACCTAGGCCAAACATTGTCCTAACCACGTTAGGCAAGTATAACAAGTTCCACGCCGCTCTAATTAAGATCAACGAAACGCCGCGGGATGTAAGATATGTACTAAGAACCGAACTGCACAACTACAATAAGGAATCAAACTAAATACAACTTGGAACACCACAGATTTGCTAAAACTAGTGAAACTTTGAACTTCAGGGGAATTAAACTATATACAATCGTCTACCAAACAAACTTCAAGGAATAAACAGCATATCTATTTTAATTAAAGAAAAGACAAACAATTCTCTTGGAGCGTACATACGATTCGCTGTCTGAATTCATCGAAGTACATAAAACAATAGAAACAACCCAAACAGAAAATAAAGGAGGGGAAAATAGCGGAGGAGAAGAAAGGAAAAACATAGCCTAATAGATGACAATGAGGATTCCCTCTGATCTCCGTGGACTGCGAAGACGACATCTATGGTAAACATACATACATACATGTTAAATGATACACGTAAATGGTAAATGTTAAATGGTCGATCTGGACGTTATGGAACCTGATGAAATAGTGTTAAAGGATTTTAACCTGGACGTTATGAAATAAGTTTTTCTTAATAAAAAACCTGGACGTTTTGAAATTCACCCTTTTTTAACGTATTCAATTACTACTCTATGTCATTACTTTTTTGTGGGTTCTCTTTCCTTTCCCTTCTTTTCGCTTCCTCTCACTCGTTGCGATTTTATTGGAACGAAGAGACACGGTTTGAAAGTTAACTTACATTTTCACTTTTAAGTTAAAATAATTAACATTCCTAAATATGTCAAGCTGGGAGGAATTCTATGCGAGCAATAAAGCTCCAGCTAATTTCGAAGAATGCAGAAGGAAAATGGAAAATTTCTGTTGGACTCATAAGGACGAGCAAATTGTGCTTGTCACGGTAAGCTAGGTCTAGGCTTGAAAGTATTTTGAAGATCAATTGTTTAAAATGTTTTTAAAATCATTCATGGGTCTTCTCAATCTATTTATTGTTTTGCGTAATCATACTAAGTAGACTGGTTTAAGTAAAGTAGCTGTCATTAAGGCCTGGTTTAATAGGCCTAAGGTATTTAAGGTAACCACACTTTGATTTAGGCTCAGCCTAATATCTTCTCTGAGGCATGGCCATTATCACTGCCAGCATTTCTCGGTTTTAATAGCAAATAATGAAAAATGAGTATTAAAAACTGATGGAAAATACTGATGAATGTTATCTAAATGGGATTAGGCCTAATGACAATTTTGCGGATTGACCCAGTATTGTCAACATGTACTGCCAGTAAATACTGACCGTGTAAGGTGGCTTAAGCAAAGCTGTAGCCAGGAAAGGTACAGTGGTATTAGGCCTATATGGAGGCCACTATTTTTAGAGAGATTTTCTAAGAGTTGGATGGCAAAAGTAACTTCTTAATTGGAAAGAACATGCTTAAATTGACTTACTGTGCAAATTTGACATAATTATGATAAGCGGTCTTTGTGTTCTGCCTCCCAGAAGGCAGCAATGTCAGCGTGGTTTGAGTTGAAAGCGTCACCGCCGCTAACGGCCACACCCAATCGCCACTCTTTCAGTGTGCTGCGGCGGTTATATGAGGTCAGGTCATCATGAACATGTTACCAAGACTTTTCTCATTTCGTTACGAATCAAATGATACCGGATGAGTCATACTTTCGCCCGCCAAATCCTGGAAGCAAGTGATGCAGGTACTCCGGTGAACAACTTGACCTAGGCATAATTGGTGGGGATGTGGCGGGCGAAAGTATGACTCATCTGGTATTGTTCGATTCATAGCAAAACGTGGAAAGTATTTTGTACATAACCTAACACAACCGCTGCAGCAAGTTGTATAAGGGTGGCCTCTGTATAATAACAAAGTACCCCAGGAAAATTTTTGAAGGGGGTTTGGGCTCCGCAGTTGCAGGAAGTGAAAAAAAAACTGTACCCTTTCGTTTTAACGCAATTCCAACATTTTCGGGGATTTTTGACCCTCTTGACGTCCCCTCAATTGGCTACGGCCTTGCGTTAATAGGTTTTTATACGGAAGTTGGGTGATTGTTTTCAGTAGTAGGCCTATCTCCGAATATGAAACTTTCTTCCTATATGTAGGATATCGTGCTGATTCTAGAAATGATATAAGGCCTTTTTTCGTTGGAGACTAGAAAATCCCCAGGAAATTTTATAATTGGAAAAAGATTGTATTGGAAGTAGATTGCCAGGTTGGTCCTCAAAGTAACAGGGAGAGTGAGGTGAATAAGATTTGCAGAGATCCGTTGCAAAGGCCTATTAATAGAATTACAGCTTGAAAATTGTCGTTAAAGCCAACGATTTGCTCAAAATATGAATTTAAGGTTTGTATTAGATACATGTGACTACTTTTTGGTAGCTAAGGGTAGGTTGTGGCATATTAAGTAGTTTAAATCAGTATAGGTTGGGTTAGATTAAAATTAAGGATTTAAATTCAGGCCGGTTTTCATGATGCCAGTTGAAGACCCCATCGGCATAAGACAGTCCAATGCCAAAAAACATAATTGTCAGCATGTGTTCATTTCTTCCTTAATGTCTATTTACAAGTGAATATGAAAATTGACCATAAACAGGACGAATAGGCCTAATAATTTATAGTCATTTTTGGCATTGCGTAATTTCAATTGAAGTGTTGAAGTGTGTTTGTCAGCATGTGTTCATTTCTTCCTTAATGTCTATTTACAAGTGAATATCAAAATTGACCATAAACAGGACGAATAGGCCTAATAATTCATAGTCATTTTTGGCATTGCGTAATTTCGATTGAAGTGTTCACATGCTGCGCATATATTTTTGCTATTGGACTGTCTTCCGCTGGTTGTCTCTTGAGTATTTTGTTATTATGCGAAGGCTGTCTAAGAGCCCTGTTAGAAGGAATTTCCTCGTTTCGTTAAGAATAATCAAAAGATACTATATGAGTCATACTTTCGCTTGCCAAATCCCATTACCAGGTGGTAACACTCCCATTGCACACTCTGGTAAACAACCTTGGCCTACCTGGAGGGTTTTTGGTGGGCAAAAGTATGACTCATCTGATATGGTTTGGTTCGTAACAAAAGTCCTACTATCATATTTATAAAAACCTAACCTAACGTAACCGCTGCAGCCCGCTGTATAAGGGTGGCAGTTGAGTGTGGCCGCTAGTGGTGGCGGCGATGTGTTCAACTTTATCCTGAGCGACATCACTGCCATCTGGGAGACAGAACTTAAAGACTGCTCATCATAATTATGTCAAATGTGGACAGCAAGTCAATCAAAGTATCTTCTTTCCAACCATGAAATTTGTGGTATCTAGTTAAAAAATGTCTCTTAGTGTCCTTCTTATAATACACAAGTATTGTTACTTAAGCTGCTATTGTATAAACGGGCCTTGAGGGTAAGTTTTAATGGACAGATAAGTGTTTGTTAATGTTAGAATTGGATTTTACTGCCACTTTTTTGCTTTTTTAACGTTATCATTACTTAACACATTGACCGCGCAAGTCAGAGTTCCGCGTCACAAGTCATTAGCGCCGGCCATGCGAGCTCTCATTGCTTCGTGAGAGCTTTGCGGTTGCCAGGTGGGATCTATGTCTCTTGTGCTCGTCGGGCAGTTCCCACTGTTTCGTTCTGTGTTCGCCGTGACCCGCTCCATCAACTCGTTCGGTTTCTGCTATATTTTTATTGTTATATTTCATTTCTTGCATTATTACTTACTTTATTATTTTACTATTTATATTTTTATTTATTACATAATTTTTATTTAACGACACATGTTTTTGTCAATAAAATCTCATAAAATATTGTTTGGTGTCTAGATTTTCTTTGCCTTTTTTTCTAGATTTCTACATTTATGTAATAAATTAAACATTCTGAATAAAACTATAGAAATTGTATTTGTGAGGCGCTAGGACACAAAGTAAATGTACGCAGGTTATATTGTTGCCTGAATTTGAACAATATATTGGAAATAAAAATTTTTGGAAGCTGGAAAAATTGCCCCCTACTCTGACAATGCGGATCCGCGTTTTGGAAATTACGTCAGTGATTTTAGCGAAAATGTTGTCTGACAAGAACGAAATCACATTTTTACATTCATCATACCATTTTAAAATAATTCAATTAACATTTTTTTTTAGCATTTTTGGAATGCGATTTTAAGCATTTATAGCAAGCAGTCCATGTGGTTACTAATAATTTTGAAACCAGTTCTAATATAACCTAATCCAACCCAACCTAACTTAATCCAATCCATACCAACATAACCATTCTTAATCCAACCCTACTAAATCCATGATAATATTGCTTACCTGACAAAAAGTAGTTTTCTAATTCTTTTTTTTTGTTTTAACTATCAGTTGCTGACGATTAGATCATAAAAATTCTTTCAGATAATTGTTTAGCCCTCAATTTATATTAATTTGCGTCCCCACTTGAAATATCTTTTACAAAGAAAAGGCTATCTTCGGCTTTTGTGACTGGTCAATTTGAGTTCTGACATAATGCAATTAGGAAAAATTTTACTTATTCCAATTTCCAGATTTTCTATTCTTTTCTGGGGAAAATTACCATATTTCCGGAATCGGTGTATTATTGGCTGAAATTTGAATGAAAAATTTCATTTTTTGGAGGTAGGCTAGTTGACCTAAGTTAAATTACTCTAAAGTTAACAATTACGGGATTTTGGATTGTTTTGGCTCGTTGACATTTCTTAAAGGGAAGACTTGAATAATGTTAAATATGGGCTAAGGCCTTTGCTATATATATATATGGCAGTAAGATGGTGGTAGCCTTATTGCTTATTCTTCCATTTCTCATCCTGACAATTATTTTCTTCTTTAAAAATGTTGGAAATGACACCCTGATTCCCGAATGAATTGATTGTCGCTGTTTTGGGGACTAGCAGTGATGTTATGAAATAGTAAACTTTAAAATTAATGTTTTTACTTCTGGTACTGAATTAAACAGGAATATTGAGCTGAACATGAATGGGCCTTTTCAATTAAGGTACCGTATGGGTAGGCTACAACCAGAATTTGAAGATTTACTGGATAGCGTAAAATTTGTTGGTTCAGATATTTTATTAGGCCTGGTGAGTTTTGATATTTTGTGGCAGCTAAGGATAGGTTTTGGTTCATTGCATTAATTTGGATAAGGTGGGATCAGAATATGTGGTAACAAGTTAGATTAGGTTCGGTAAGGTTAAATTTTCATTGATTGCGTTCATATTGGAATGTTGTTTCTGAAACATCTTCATCCTTGCCTAACAGTGTTTTTAAGCCAATTATTTCATAACAAATTAATCTCGACCAAACCTAGGTACTGTATGTATTTTTGAGTGTAATTTACGCATCTCAAATTAAAACATCTTTCAAAATTCAGGAAATTTGGGTTGATTCTGAAAGTTTTTTTTGTTGGCTAAGGCTGGAAGATCAGAAAAATGTTTTTTCTTGTAATTAGGTTATGTGAGCCAGAAATAATTGTTACTTAGCCTACTTGCTTGGTAGGCCTATTTTGCCGTCCAATTGGCCGCAGGTGGCGTTGGATCTGTCACACTGTTCTTGAAAGGACACAGTAGGGGGAGAGAAATAAGATTATCAAGATTGAATCAATAATAAGCTTTTAAGTACACTCTTAAACTTAACAAATTGTTTTCTAACTTAATTTATGCTGGCAGTCTTTGAAAAATATTTCATCCTAAATACAGCAGTTTTTTCTCAGAGAGTGCTAATTTATGTTGAACTACAAAGGAGTTCTTAAATCTTCTGTTATATCTATGGAGTGTGGTACTTCAGATTCTGGTTCCCAGTCAATTTCAGTCACATGGGATCTGTCGCTCATGTAGTATACTACCCATTTAAGAGCCAATCCTTTTTTTATTGTAAAACCTCAGCTGCTCGTTTCCATGGGACAATAAGCCTGTGCTGTGATCTAAAGACAGTGAGGTACCGCAGCGGTAATAGGTAACTTAGGCGAGCTAGAGGTGACCGCTCATGATGGGACAGGAGTCGCCCGCTGTTGGAATTGAACCAGTGACGTTTGACACACAAGGCCAGCGCTTTACCTCTAAGCCACCGCCTTTGTAGCTTTGATTCCAAGTGCTGAGAGTTTTTGAAAAAATATGGCCGCATCGAACAATCAAAGGCTTTGCTGAGATCTGTAAACATTCTGATTACAGTCTCCCCGGCGTCAATTGCATCGATTCAGTCATTCACAAAATCAGCTTACATTTAAGGGAAAATTAAATTAATTTTTGATAAATAATCCGCATTACTCGTTGGAAGAGTTTTAAACCATGAAACAATGAAAGAATTTCCATTTTTCAAAGTAAAATTGCGTATTAGTAACTAAGGCTATTGATTGTAAATTAATATTGACACTATTTTATGTACATTGTGTACTATGAAAAAAAAGATGTTTGAATTTGAATCAGTTGGTGCCGATTTGGTTAATTCAGATGTTCTGAAGCCATATTGCCTCTTTTTAAGAAGGTTATTCCTCTCTAATCTTGCTGCCTTCTCGAAGCAGAACTCAAAGCCCGCTCATCATAACTATAGCAAATGTGGACAATAAGTCAATTAAAGTATGTTCTTAATTATTTATGGTATTCAGTAAAAAAATCTCTCCAAAAATAGTGGCCTCTGTACCTTAATTACTAATGTTTAATTTTGTTTGAGCAGTCTGGAGGAACGACCGTGCCACTGGAACATAACACGGTGCGATTTGTTGACAACTTCAGCGCTGGCACTCGGGGGTCTGCCTCAGCCGAGTATTTCATCGAAGCTAACTACAACGTTATTTTCCTGCACAGGTTAGTCTCTCATAATTAAAAAAAAGTGTTTTATTTTGGTAATTTGACTTTCTAGAATTAATCATTACTCAGTCATAGGCTTTAAGTGGAACATTTGTTAATTTGGTGATTACCAACTATTAAGGAAAACCATTGTTCCCCCCTAGATTTTAAATACTTGAAGCCATTATATAATAACCATCAGTAGGCTATTAGTAATTACAGTAGACTCCCTTTAATTTGGACAACCCAGGACCACAACCCTGACCAGAAAGAAGAAGTCTGAACTACCTGAAGGTCTTTGAAATAATAATAATAATAATAATAATAATAGTAAACTGATATAGCGTAAGGTTAAGTTACATCATTTAGTAAAAAATCAATTTAAAGTAGCCTATTTTTTAAGAATGCCACAGATATTAAAAGTCTGGATTTGCAAGCATTGGTCAAGAAGTCAGAAAAAGGTTGGGACTTTTCTTACTTTTTTTCCTGAAAGGACAGTGCCAACAATCAGGAAAAATTAATAAAAAATACTGTAAGGAAATATTTGAAATTTTCAATATATTTTTTCGTGTATTTGACAAATTAACTGCTAAATAGGCCTATGGCATTTTTTTATTAACTGATTTTCATAATTTTGGTATCATCAGATTGGAAATAAAATTTACTAAATATTGTTATTCTTTATATTTTATTGTAAAATGTACCGTTTTTTTCGGTATTTCATTTTAAATATTTTGAGCAGCCGCCATTTTGAAATATACTTTTCGATCATGCTGATTATTTTTTCACAAACTAACCTTGACTAGATACAGGTATGTACTGAGTTTTAAAGAAATCGACTGAAAAACTTAGGAGATAAAAGATATTTTGTAAAAGACACAAATGGTAAACAAAGCACTTTTGGAAAAAAATTTATTCTGTATTTTCTCTTTATTTTGACCCATATAAACTACTCCCGGAGTTTGGCACACCGGGAGTATTTTGTTTGGGACACCCTGTATACAAAAACATATATTTATCTATACTTATTTACTTATTTATCTATACTTATCAAGTTCTCCGAAAAAAAAAAACACTCCACATTTTGCATAAGATATCTTTTTATGATTTCTTGTTAGTTTAAAGAAAGTTATGAAACCACAAACTTGAAACAGGATTTATCAAAATGGCGGCTGTTATGACTTTTTATGACTCCTGTATATTTTTGTTTATAATGGTTATCTGGACCTGTATGCAAAAACTGAGCTTTTTGGAAATTTTGAAATGTTACTTAAAATGTTTATCCTGAATTTGCCTGGTCTAAGGACAAAAATGAATTTTTTTATGTGATTTAGAAATGGGTTACAAGCAGCAAAATGACAAGGAGCATCAAAATTCAAAACTTCTTTGGACACACTTAAGTGAAAGTGACCTGAAGATTTCAATAGCGATCAATTTTTAAGATGACCTGTATGTTTTAAGGATTGATTTGTTTATTTTATCATTGAATTTTTTTAAAAAAAGAGGATTTTTTTGTTTAGATTTGGGTCTCTTGAACCATTCACCCGTCACTTCATGGGTCAGAAGTTTTTGGATACTCTCGTTATCAAGAATGAGTTGTCCGAGTTTTCTAGCGAGGAAGATGAGGATCCTATTGAAGATCGTCGTCCTACAATTGAAGGTTAGTGCAATGCAAAAGCGGGCCATTGTTAACACGATGAGTGCCCGTAACGGTATTTTACATCATACTACACAGAGTCATCTGTTTCTGTGCCATACTCTTGGCTGGGTCAATCCATTCAAATCACCCAATAAAAATAAAATTTGTTGCTCAACATTTTTTATTTGCCTAATTTTTTTAATATGAGTTCCCTATGGTAAGACAATCACAAAACGCTATTTGAAAAATTTTTACAAGCCATAGTTTTTTTCTGGCGGCCATTTTTAAAATGGCGTTCAGGCAGATTTTAGTGAAAAACAAGGTTTGCGGAAAGTTTAATTGCCAAGCTATTTTTAAAGATATCAGAATAATTTAAAAACACGTGTGTCCAGCATGAAATGAACTTTAAGGAAACATTATATTAATGTTTCTTTTGTGCAAGAATGTCAGTCAAACTAATACTGCAAAAACTCGGATGAAAATCATCAATCGTTACTTTTTAAGACCTTAAAGATTTATGAAAGAAATGAGACTCACAACTAATACTTTTTTTCTCTGTTGAATACTTATATAACTACCTGCTGAAGAAGTTTCAGGCCTGAGAATGCTCTCCTTCTTTTTCTAGAGCTTTCCAAAAATGGCCGAAAGCCTTTTATTGTCAATTTTCAGGGGTTAATAACTAAAAAGGGACTGAATGAAAACAAGTGAAAATTTTAAAGAATGTTCTTCTTACAAATAGTAATATCTCACAAAAAAATTATGACTGAGACTCAACTACATTTTGAGTTATACCAAATTGAATTTCAGTTAAAACGTTACCCTTTTTTACAGTCGTGAGGTGCCAAGTTAGCAAATAAGGGGTTGTAAAATCCTAATCTATTTAACAATTAACTTATACTTAACATTTTAAACATACTATTCATTATTTAGGCCTAAAAAGTTTTTGTATTTACAAAAAATATTCATTCAAACCAGAAAAAATAACGGTGCATCTCCAAATAAACAAAACTCATAACTTAACCATTAAATTGCATTAAGTTAAAACGCTTATGTAAAGAGTAAGATTTGGTTTAAGATTTATATAAAGTAAATAAATTTTATAAAATACATAGTGTAAAAAATATATGACGAATATGTTAGTAACTCAATAATCTTTCATAATTGACATATCAGTTATCATGTTGCAACAAGTCAATGAGAGTTTTGTAGGATTTGCAGGTATAGACAACGGCAGCATCCTACAGCCCGTACAGCCTGCCTGTTCTTAGATGCGTCTGCAAGTGGTGACATGAACTCCTCCCCCTCACATTTATTGCGGAGTCATAGGTGAAGCTCAGTTGGTGCTAGTTCTTTGACTAGTGATCATGTCCTGTCAGTGTAGTTTTAAATTAGTATTGCCATTGCTCCGTATTGAACGACCTTACAATTAAAAATTAAATATGAGTTGTTTTGTGGGTGAACTAATAAGTGAACACTCCCATAAACAACATTACAAGAAAGAAGCGCCTTAAGAATTGATTAGGGGAGTGACTTGCCAGCTGAAGAACAATGTTTGCTAAAATTAAGAATTTCAAAAGAAATTACTAATATTTGCCATTACCATAAAGATAAATATTTAGGCAAATACACCCACATTTTTAGGAAAAAATGTTGTGACCCATTTGGTTGCCACAAAAAACCAGTTAAAAATGGTTTGGGTTGAATACTTATGGAACACCTTTCCAAGTGTAAAAATGTGGATATCAATCTTATTCCTGGACAAGCTCTATGTCCAGCCTGTGCACTTGCAGACACATGTAAGAACAGGCAGGCTGTACAGACAGTTCCAGTTGTCTATCCTGCAAAACTCTCATTGACTTTTGCAACATGATAACTGATATGTCAATTATGAAAGATTATTGAGTTACTAACATATTCCTCTTATATTTTTTACATTAGCCTATGTATTTTATAAAATTTATCTATTACATATAAATATAATTTTAAATCTAAATGCATATGTTTTACAGTTAATATATATAGGCCTAATAAATACATATTCTTAACATAAGCGTTTTAACTTATGCAATTTTATGGTTAAGTTATGAGTTTTGTTTATTTGGAGACGTATCGGTTTTTTCTGATTAGAATTATTTTTATTGTAAATTCAAAAAGTTGTTTAGGCCTAGGTAATGAATAGGATGTTTTAAATATTAAATATAAGTTAATTGTTAACACAGGTAAGGATTTTACAAGCCATTATTTGCTAACTTGGCACCTCACAACTGTAAAAAAGGGTAGCGTTTTAACTAAAATTCAATTCGGTATAACTCAAAATGTAGTTGAGTCTCAGTCATAATTTTTTTGTGAGATATTACTATTTGTATGAAGAACATTCTGTAAAATGTTCACTTGTTTTCATTCAGTCCCTTTTTAGTTATTAACCCCTGAAAATTGACAATAAAAGGCTTTTGGCCATTTTTGGAAAGCTCTAGAAAAAGAAGGAGAGCATTCTCAGGGCTGATACTTCTTCAGCAGGTAGTTATATAAGTATTCAACAGAGAAAATAAGTATTACTTGTGAGTCTCATTTCTTTCATAAATCTTTAAGGTCTTAAAAAGTAACGATGGATGATTTTTATCCGAGTTTTTGCGGTATTAGTTTGACTGACTTTCTTGCACAAAAGAAACATTAATATAATGTTTTCTTAAAGTTCATTTCATGCTGAACACACTGGTTTTTAAATTATTCTGATATCTTTAAAAATAGCTTGGCAATTAAACTTTCCGCAAACCTTGTTTTTCACTTAAATCTGCTTAGCCGCCATTTTAAAAATGGCTACCAGAAAAAAACCATGTCTTGTAAAATTTTTTCAAATAGCGTTTTGTGATTGTCTTACCATAGAGAACTCATAATAAAAAAATTAGGCAAATAAAAATTTTTCAGCAACACAGCCTGGGTGATTTGAAATGGATTGACCCGGCTGGAATGTTACTCTTTGCTAATAACTGCACGGTAAATTTAACAAACTCTATGAAACATGATGAAATATGATTGCAGCAACCTGACGTTTAATGCATGTTTATCGGTGAGGAATTAATGGCAGCCTTGTAGCAGTAGAAAATCTTTGTTTGTTTATTATAGGTTAGGTTTGAAGAATTGAGTAACATACCGGTTTATGTCAGGAATACGTTACAATTTAAAATATGCTTTTTCTAAGTACAGTAGCATGGTATAAAGTATCGTACGTCACCCGTCTGGTAACTTTCAGATTAAGAAACATTTTTTATTATGATCACATTATCTTGCTGGTTATTTACTTATTTTATTTCAAACCGTAACATTGCATTGTAGTCATTTTAGGTTTCTAAAAGTAGGAGAATGGTAACAATTTGATTTTTTTATTCCTTCATTTACTATTGTGCTATATAGCAGTTTTACTATACTTCATGTGCAAATATCTGTAATTTTTACTTTATTTTTTAATTTACTGCCTGACAATGAAAATGTGTGTATTAAATATTTGTTAAACTTAGCCACTGCAGTTTTAACTTTACACTAAACAAAGTAATATTATAAATTATTGTGGGAATAAAGTTTTTATTCTAGTTCTCCTGGCTCTGGTTGGTTGGTAAGTTTTGTAAGATTGATTTTAGGGGGTGGAGGGGTTATGAGATTTTATGGGATCTGGAATCAGATCCAATTTTTTGATGATTAGAAACCTAGGACATAACAAGATTTCTGATCCTGAAATGTTACAATTTTTTTCTGGTTACTAAAACAAATTTCCTAAAAAAATCCCTAGTAGGACTTATTGTCTTGTTATCACCATGAATAAAAATGTTAACTTCAAGTCAAGCAAAAGGTAATTTTTTAAATTTAAAACTATGTACATCTAAATAATAAATAAATTTTTACTTTGCAAAAAAACAAAGATGCAAACAATTAGATACAACTTCCCAGGTACAAATATCATACAGCACATACTTATAATTATTATACACAACAACAACAAACCAGTACTGTACAAAAATTGGGTCAATTTACAAGATAAAAATAAACTATATACTTTACTCAGACAAAGAAAATATCACAGCATCGTATATAGTTTACTAACCAACAACAAGTAAGCACATTATAAAGTAAAAAAGTACAAGCTATACTGGGAAATAAAATATTATTTGTTACTTGTGATGGTTTTATCATCATATTTGACTCCACCTTTTTTAGTTCCCCAGCTAGTTGACAGTCATTGGTCGAGGTTATTTTTTCCACATAGTATGGTTTTTTCTAACCCCAAAAACTGTTACAAGCCTTAAAAACATAAAAGTTGTAAAAATCTCATAGTTTTCTTGTGTAAAATCAAAAAAAAACATGATCCAAAGGGAATAAATTCCTGAGCCTTGTTAAAAAAACATCACGTGACTAATTTAACTGTGACGAGTACGAAACCCCTTTGTTGGCTGTTAACTAAGGAGTCCCGTACACGACCACATTGGGAACGTAGCTCTACTTAATAAAGAGACATGCTTGACAATGAAAATACGTTTATTCACAGGCTAACGACAAAGTGCTCAAACAACTGAAATACTCCATAAAAACTAAGATTCTAGTACAATTAAAACTCAAAACCAAACTAACATTACTCATTACTTTTATTGTTATATCAAAAGTTTGAAATGAATTAAAGAAAACAAAGGGTGAGCAGCCTGGAACTTGTATGATTTAAAAAGACCTATCTTTTAAATTTGGAAAAACACTAAGATTACTTACGTGGGCCCTGGCCTGACGGGCCACGAGCCCTGAGGCCCCTCGGTCCTCCAACACACACCCAAAAACCCCTCCTAAGCAAATGACCCCATCCTCTTGTTACCTGACCTACTTAAAGCCTGAGCTGACAGTAAGTCAGCATAACAAGAGTCTGTTTAGTAATAATTCCAGTCTACTCACACAACACGCTCAAATACTTCCCCTTTACAAAGGACAAACCACCCAACCATCACATCCCACCGTGGGAATACAACTCGGTGCCCGTCACGTGCTGCTCAACCGTCGACAAACTCGACCGCTCATCGAAACTAAAAAAACACTCCCGAAAACTCATCGAAAGCACCAGAAACACAACCCGACCTCGAGTCGAAAAAACACAGTTCACACTCCCGACCTCGAGTAAAAAAAACACAATTCGCATAGCCACTGGACCTCGAGTCCAAAACTCATAATTCACACTTGGCCTCGAGCCAAAAAACCATAATTCACAAACACGACCTCGAGTTGATAAACACAATTCACAAAGGCACTGGACCTCGAGTCCAAAGAGCACAAGAAACACATATCCAACCTCGAGTTGAAAATCCACAATTCACACTCTCAACCTCGAGTCAAGAAAAAACACAACTCGCCTAGCTACTGGACCTCGAGTCCAAAACTCAACAACTCGACACTCGTCGAACACAATAACTCGACACTCGTCGAACTCAATAACTCGACACTCATCGAACTCAATAACTCGACACTCGTCGAACACAAACATAGTCCCACTGCACTAGATGAATCACAATCCATGTCGCACAACGAGACTTCAAATTAACGCACTCGCGTCACTCAAACATAGCGTGAACAAAAACACACTCGTATGCCACTCACTACACGTATGTCACCCCTCAAAAAAGATAAACATACATCATACTTCCTAAACCTTCTGGCCTAATCAGAACATCCTAGCCTTTGGGGGGAGGGGACCGAAGGAGCCTCATTAAAAAACAGTTTAAGAAAAAAAATTCAAAACTATGAAAAGTAAATTTAAAAACAAACATGCCTCTTTAACTTAGCACAACACTTACAAAACCAACAACTAATTTTAGAAAAGAAACCCAAGAATTAAACCAATTAAAGCAAAACAAAACTTTACCAAAAACATTTTACAGCCAATTCTGAGAGCTACCAGGATCGGAACTTTGTAAAAAAATTACAAAGCCGCGGCGCCTCCACCACATATGTGACGAGTACGAAACCCCTTTGTTGGCTGTTAACTAAGGAGTCCCGTACACGACCACATTTGGAACGTAGCTCTACTTAATAAAGAGACATGCTCGACAATGAAAATACGTTTATTCAGAGGCTAACGACAAAGTGCTCAAACAACTGAAATACTCCATAAAAACTAAGATTCTAGTACAATTAAAACTCAAAACCAAACTAACATTACTCATTACTTTTATTGTTATATCAAAAGTTTGAAATGAATTAAAGAAAACAAAGGGTGAGCAGCCTGGAACTTGTATGATTTAAAAAGACCTATCTTTTAAATTTGGAAAAACACTAAGATTACTTACGTGGGCCCTGGCCTGACGGGCCACGAGCCCTGAGGCCCCTCGGTCCTCCAACACACACCCAAAAACCCCTCCTAAGCAAATGACCCCATCCTCTTGTTACCTGACCTACTTAAAGCCTGAGCTGTCAGTCAGTCAGCATAACAAGAGTGTGTTTAATAACAATTCCAGTCTACTCACACAACATGCTCAAACACTTCCCCTTTACAAAGGACAAACCACCCAACCATCACATAACCTCTTTAATCCCACTGATGCACCGGCTTGTCAGCAGCCTCTGGTAGTGCTTAAGGGAGTTACTTATGTAGTTCCATGAATTGCCACCAGACCGGTTGCTCAAGCAGCTCAATGAATCGCCTTCAGGCTTTGCTAGCGCCGTAGGCTTTAGGAGTCAAACGAGCAATTGTCTGACGGCGCTAACGCGGCCATGAGGTCTTAAGGCGTTGACTGACGAGTCAATGTTGAAGACATACGGTGTGGCACGGGTTCAATTCCCGCCCATGAGCAATCCCTATTAGGCCTGTAACAGTGTAGTAAAGTTGGTGGGAGGGCCAACCTTAAACGGTGACTGGCTTGGGTCGAAGTTGACGGCTATTGTACGCTTAATAGGGATTGCAGTGGACACCTGTTTTGCTTATTTTTACCATTGTATGGGGGGGGCACATTTTATTTTTATTTTAAATTCGTTACTTTAGCATATTGTCAACAATGCATGAAAGAGTACCATTCAAATAACTCTTGACATGAAATTTTGTGTATGTAGAAAGTTGTCTACATTTTTTGTAAATTGTTGGTTATTTTAATTACTTATAATTAAGACATTATTATTTCGATAAGTCATATGTTTTCTTAGCCTATAGCTTAAAAAAAAATGTAAACCCATGTGACACTTGAAAATAAATTTTAAAAAGTAAACGATTGAAAAGGAAATGACCAAAAAATTTTACACAATACGGATAAAATAAAAATGTTTCAACTAAAACTTGAAAAATAAATAGCTATTTGTGTATTAAGAGCGCAAAGTACGTCATTGCTGCTCGATAATTGTAGATGGCAGCACGAAGCGTTAGCTGAGCACGGCCAAACATTTTGAGATCGGCAATGACTATTTTTTGTGTTTGTAACACACACAATATTTTTCCTACCACCATTATTTAAACAGCTTAACTTATTAACTAATCTGTACACAAAAGTTCTTTGAGGCTATGTTTGCTTAATCTATTGGAACAAACTGGAAGTCAGTGTATAGAAATACCGACTGTGAAATCAACTGATTTAGAGCAAGGCAAATAGAATTTAGAATACGGTGAGTGTCATGGGATTTCTGACCAATAGAAACTGGTCTTTGGTGTTTGACGTCATATTTATCTCTCACTTGTGTGCCACTTTAACCTAATAAGTAACCCTAATTTAGCGAGCGAGAATGCACCGGTAATGAACCGTTTTGTGTACTGTGTACAGGTGTGGCAATGTGATTATTTCTATGCAGTGGTAGGAAAAAAACTTGGGAGTCAAATGGTTAAACACAGAACTGTTTTCAATGTTGCAGTTGCGCCGGAGTTCACTTGCAAGATGTTGCCGATTTTGCGCCGCTACAAGGCTGCGATTGACACCGAGCAGTTGCTGTGCATCGGGTTCACTTCCCTCTCCGACTACTTGTGGCTTCTGCGCGAGGCTTGCAGCCAGCTGGCCGGCCACCGCTTCAACGCACTGATTTATCTGGCTGCCGCCGTCTCTGATTTCTACATTCCTGCTAGCCAGATGGTGAGTCAGACTATCTACTGTTCTGTGAAAACCGATCGTTATAACAGCTAACCCATTGGCCAACAACCCTGAGATATCTCGTGGTCCCCGTTTTGGGCCCACAAGATAAAACTTTTTGATTAACCCTTTTAAGGCTGATGGCCGTGACAAGTTTAAAATCACTTGTCTGCCTAGTTTTGCACAAATTATTATTATATTTATTATTAATGAATTTATATCTTATTTACAATTGTTTTGTATTTCAATATATACAGTAATCATGCAATATATACAAATTTTTACCTCTAAAAGTAACTTTATTGAGGTATATGAAATAGGACAAACAAAAATTAACTGGAGTAATATTTAATGGTTAAGTTTTGGTCGGAGGGTTAAAAAGTCATCAACAGTGAAACAGTCGTTTTATTTGCATTGGGATAGTGTTAGTTAATTAATGTTAACCAATTAATTAATTTTAAGCATTTTTAACTCACTAAATGGGAAAATGTATATTTCAATCTTTCTTCACTTATTTTCATATACTCTGGAAAGGCAGAATTGTATTTTGCTTCTACCCACGTTGTTTGTTAGCGATTTTCCTGTTGAATAGAGAGCTATTGGCATCACCCGAACAATGGTTCTGAGGCTTGGGACTATGATATGTTTTCGTTTTAGGGCCACTAGATGGAAAAAATACCATCAACAAATTTATATATATATATATATATATATATATATATATATATATGTATGTATCAGAAAAATTCTCTTCATAATTAAGTGTAAAACAGTTTTATTAATTAATTTTTGTTTGACGTAGTTTAGACATGGTCTGTCGGGCTGCACTGATTCGCAGTGTCGCAGGAGCGCTTTCGGCTTCTCGCCATTTTCAGCTACTACTAGTCTCGGATCCCACATCTTTCATATCCAAAGGTTTAGGCCAGGTACTAGAATGTTCAGGTTTATTTGGTGGAGTCAAGCCTTCTTGGAATTCCTGATTGGTGGAATCTGGGGTGGGTCACTCGCATTTTGTTTACATCTTCTTCCTGTGATGCGAGGATTTCCTGAACGTTATTCTATTTTCTTATGATTTGTTCTTTTAAAATTTCAAATGTTTTACTTTCAAAACTTTCTGCATGTTGGTTGATTATGTTATTTTCGTATATTTCTTTAAAAATATGTAAATTTTCTATTAAGGGCTCTTTACTCTTATTTAAAATTTCTATTACTTGTAATGTGTCTTCAATTTTCCCGTAACTGTGATCTTCCTCTAAAAAATGAAGTGCAAAATGAGATTTTGGTTCTTTTTGTTTCAATGAATAAATATGTTCTTTGTACCTTTGTCTAAAGCTTCTTCCTGTCTGTCCTACTTAAAATTTATTTCAGGTTAAACATTTTAATATGTAAACTCCACTTTAGAATACTTGACATTATTTTCAATTTGTGTATGCAATTTCCTTGTTAAGTTGTTTGAAATGCGGAATGCAACGTTTAAACCCTGTTTCTTAAAAACTTTCGAAACCTGATATATTTCCGACTGTATATATGAACGTTACCCGTTTTCCTTCATTTTCTGTGGCAGCTTTAAGTTTTTGTTTTTTATAAAGTTTTATGATTTCCTGTCTTGTAAACCACACTGGCAAAACCCTACGAAATTGCCAGCGTCTGGGAAAAAATTATTTAAAAAACTATTTGACCAATTTTTATAATTTTTTAAATATTTTGTTTGTTTTTAAGTAGAGAAAATAATGAAAATGGTAATACAGCATGAAATAAGGTTTACATAACAAAAAAAAGGTTTTATAACAATTTTTAATAAAATAAAAAAATTATTAATTTCAACTTTGAAGTAAAATTTTGAGTATAAAATATCTTGTGTTTATGCAAGGCTTTTTTTAAATACATCATAACTGTATTACGAACGCGCGCTCGCGCGACAGCAGCCTCTGATTATACTAAAGGAGCTGCTCACTCACGTAGTTCAATGAATTGCCACCAATCCGACTGCTCAAGCAGTTCAATGCATCGCCGCCAGAGTTAGAGCCGTAGGCTTTAGGAGTAAAACGAGCGCTCGTCTGACAGTGCTAACGTGGCTGTGAGGTCTAAGGCATTGACTGCCGAGTCAATTTTGAAGACCTTCAGCGCGGCGCGGGTTCGATTCCCATACCATGAGCAATCCCTGTTAGGCTTGCGATAGTTTGGTAAAGTGGGGGAGGACCGACCTTAACAAACGGTGACCGGCTTGGGTCAAAGTTGACGGCTATTGTAAGATTAATAGGGATTGCAGTGGACACCTGTTTTGCTTCTTTTCACTATTGTCTAGGGTTATAGGGGGGGGGGCATGTTTTTATTTTGTTTTTAATTCATTACTACGGCATATTGCAAGAAAATTTGGGTGATTCAAAACCAAATATGGACAAAATAAAAATATGCTAATTCATTTTTGGTCAGTGTTTTGACATGCTACGCTTTTAGGGTTAAACATTATACCAAAATATAGTTTTATGGTTGAAAAAATTGTTCATACAAGCCTCTTTAAGAAAATGAAAATTATTTTTCTAAAATTACAATGTTTACATAATATATGTAAAATGCGTACTCAGAATATATACTACTTAAAGTCAATTTTTAAATATAAATTATCGTGTCACTTTTTTCTCGTAATGCCCATGACTCCCATGGAGACAGTGAAATAGGAAAAACCAACATCAATCAATATTTTCAAGCTTGGAGAATACCATACAGCCAATAACAGAAAAAAAACCAATGTATAGTATGGAATATTGTAAAATACTGATCGTCTGCTGTGTAGATGCTGGCACTTAATGCATATTTCTTATCGTCTGCTATGTAGATGCTGTGGCACCCATAGGGTCAATGCATATTTTCTGTAAGAAAAAAATTTTAAGCCCTTGCCTAAAGTCTTAGCTCCAAAATAACTGATTTATGAACAAAAATTTGAATTTATTAAACGCAGGCTTAAGGAAATATTTCACTCTAGCGGCTGCAATTACCATCCAATTTACTTTAAATTTGGTGGAGATATTTTGTTCTATAATCTGATTGGCCGGAAATAAATTGGAAACCCATAATTCCATTTTAGGGGGCATAAAGCCCAACATTTTGGGTTTTTGGGCATTAAATAGACAGTAAAGCCGTATAATTGAAATTCCCTTGGTCGTGTCAGCCTGCTGTGAGAGTGCTCGTTTTCTTCTTCAGCCGGTGTCAATCAGTTGGTTTTCTTGTTTCAGCCGGAGCACAAGATTCAGTCTTCAGCCGGGGCCCCGGTGCTGCAGCTTCATCTGGTGCCCAAGATGCTCGCCCCCCTCGTCTCCGAGTGGGCCCCGGAGGCTTTTGTAGTCTCCTTCAAGCTCGAGACTGATCCTAAAGCTTTGGTCACCAAGGCCAGAAAGGCCCTTAACACTTACAAGCATAAGGTACGTTTCAGTAACATTTTTATCTTCTACAAACCGTGGTAAAATGACTATAAATAAAAAAGAAGCAGGTGTGCCACTTAGATTCGATGCTTTTATGTCACTCAGATTGCAAAAGAGCATTTCTACAGGGTGTCTAGCAACAGGGAAAAGTCAGGAATATTAAAATAGTATGGAAAAGTCATGAAATTTTCACTTTGGTCAGGGAAAATCAATATTTTCACATATTGATAAATTTAATTAACTACAGCAATGCTACAGTCCATCAAATTTTACTAGGAAGTGAATTTAGCCATCCGTATTTGTATCATTTTTTGGTAGGCCTGGCGAGATATATTTTTTCTGCATAATGTATAGTAATTGGTTTTAATTTATAGGTTGTGAAGTTTTTACTTATACACTGTAATGGGTCTTGGATTTGGTATTTTTTCCGAGATTTTCCCCATTTTTTGGCCTGGTAAAAATATTGGTGCAGTATGGAAATGTCAGGGAAAAATCAGGGAATTTCAGTGAGATGATTTGCTTGACACTCTGTTCTAACATCTGTTTTAGGCATCAGAAGTCAGCTGATCATTTGACAAGTTATTATGGTTTGCAATCTGAGTGATGCCAGAATAGAATAAAAGTACCACACCCATTTCTTTGTTGTTTGTTGTCGTTCCACCATGTTTACAAACATAAGGAATTACATTGCTTTTCAATTACATTGCTCTGGTCACTGAAGCCATAAAAGCCCGTAACACTTACAAACAGATGTTACATTTGTCAATGTTTGAGAAAAAACCTAATTTTATAGGGCCTAAACTTTTTCAAAAACTTCCGGCCAACATTAAAGCTATTCAACCTTTCTCTGAGTTTAAAATGACCCACAAGCAATATCTTGTCTCACAGTGTTTTTACACTATTGATGAGTTTTTGGTACCACCCTAACTCCTTACCTAACCTAACCTAAATGTACCTACATTTAACCTTGTTTGGTCCTATCTAACCTAGGCTAATAGTTCATTAACATTGACTGATCTCATGCTGTGTTACCACGGTCAACGAGACGACGCCGAAGGTAAAAGGTAAAACATAAGGTATTTTACAGTAACATTTTCATCATATACAAATGAAAGGTATTTTTCAATAACATTTTTATCATCTAGACATGACTAATTAACGATACAGTGCCCTAATCCGGACACCTCTGGACCAGATCCCAGCACCTACATTACGTAACTCTAAAATCGACCTTTTCAGGCCCCTCGCTCTCCCCTTTTAAAGGTGACACTAATTCCCCCTCTCAAAAATTAAGTAACTCTGACTTCTTTGTAAGGTTTATTGTAGGGGAGATATAATACCATCTAAATTTTTTTTACAAAAAAACTTGTTTTTTATGTATTTTGTGTGTATATATTGTAAATAGACAAGCAGTGAAATGTGGCAACACTGCAAAATAACAGTTAGGACTGCAGCCATTTTGAACTTTCTCTCCTTCACCCGAAGAAGTCCTCCCAATGGGACGAAATATTGTGATTTCTTGTGACTTATTTGTGTTCTAAGTATGGCCTGCCTGAACTCTATCAAAAGGTAAGCTAGCTGTCTATCCTTCTTTTCCTCTTCATTGATAAGTTACATTTGACTTATTTGTATTTTTCAGCTCGTGATCGGTAACGTTCTGAAGACCAGGAAGATGAAGGTGACGATTGTTGAGCCAGCAGCTCATTACGATATCATTGTGACGGATGCGGAAAGGGCTGCTGGGATAGAGATCGAAGACAAGATAGTCAGGGATCTCAGCCGAAGGCATGATGCGTTGATCAGAAACAAACTCGAGGGGTTCAAAGCCGCAGTCACCTTGTAGTCTGAATCCAGTTCCGAGTAGACCAAACTGTGTTCCCGTTTTTCAAAGAACTATAATTATTTATTAATACAGTAGGGTCTACCCGTTTGTTGTCTTAGAGCACCTTTCAATGTGCCTTAGACTGTTCTTTGTTCGTGAGTATTTTTTACTGTTACAAACTCATCACTAAAGTTTTTTATATGATGTTTAATAGTTAAGTTAAGGATATTGTTCCACTTTGATTTGATACTTTCTTATTTCACTGTCAATCTTATTTTCTGCCTTTAATAATTAGGTAAGACTGATATTCTAGTGACATAATAACATAATACTTTCATATCGTAGCTAAGTGTATTTTTGTGTGTAAATTAGGGATGTGTTGGTACCATTTTTTTTTTTCAAAGTCGGTACCGTTGCTGGTTCTTGACAAGATGGGTTCTCGGTTCTTGGTACCCGTACCTATTGCCTCTTACAATGTGTTGTATGTTGTAATGTACCTGCAAACCGACAGGCAATAAGGCATAAGTCATAAACACTATTTTATTTTTTATTATAATTATTTAACCTTCTGTTAACAGTTAAGATATAAAAACAGTACACTATGTAAAAAAAAGAACAGAATTCAAATTTATTTCATTAATAATCTTACAATTCCCATAGAAAATAACTTAATTCCTATCAATTTTGAAAATTAGAGTCAAAAAGTTAGTAAACAAATTTAAAATAAATTTATAGTCAAAAGTAATTATAGAAACATTATTAACGTCCAATAGTAATTACTCCTGCCGATTACCATGGCTACTGAAGTACTAGTACCGACCTTTTGACATCGAACCTTAGTACTGGTACTTTTTCAAAGAACCGGTAGTACCAAGAACCGACTCAAGGTACTAGCACATCCCCAGTGTAAACATATATATCATAATGGTATATATGATATTTTTTTCTACTTAGCATAATATAAGAAGTGTCATAATACTGGATATGAAATATCCAACAAACATTTTCACCATTGATTGGTTGTATTAGTTTTAGGTATTTAGATGTGTAACCATTTGTACCTGTTTTTTCGTAAGTGAATAAAATATTCTAAGGGAGATTGCTTTGCTAATAAAAGCAACACTCTCATAAAATGCATTTTTACTTTTCTTACTACAGCTTTTTTGATACTTTGACATGTCATGTATGTTCGATGCATTAGTTAAGATCTAAATTCTTTTTGAAGGTACGGTAAATGAAATGTTACTACATTTGTGCAATTTGAAATGTTTTTATAGCTTTGCTCATAAAAAATATTGTTCTTTTCATTTTTGTGTGATTTAAATGTTACCATTTTTGGTGCAATACAAAATAAAGATATGTTGCTCAAGTTAATCCTGTATATATTTACGTACACCCCAAAAGAACCTTCATGTGTTACTCCCGCCAAACGTATTGGGATTGGCTTAGTATACTTGTCTTCTTGACTACTAGTATACTGCAGGTGTAAGCTGAACATATGATATTGGTAAACAATGTTTGACAAACAGTGGGGCCGTAGAACAATGTTTTCAGAAAAGTAAAAAAACATCTTGCAATCAGTTGGCTCTGCTATAGTCGGAGCTATAATACGCGAACTGTACAACAGCGTGCTTGGGCCTGAAATGAATTTTAATCTTGGTCAGTAAGGGAAATCGAATTCAAAATGGAAATGAATTTTCAGTAAAATAAAAGTGAGTAGGGGTGGGCGAGTAATTACTCGAGTAGTTGCTACTACTCAAGGTCGATTCGAGTAATTCCGACTCGTTTGGTAGTTAAGTTACTCCCGCCGTTTACGCGGCAATCGAATTTATGTGCGATTTGCGAGTGTACCATCGAATGTTACAGCCGATCGCGAGTCATGCAAAGCTACATCTGCCGTTTATCAGCAATCGACAGATTCTTTATCGCGGTCGCCCGCTAGTTTCACAAATAAGCAGCAGTTTCTGTTTATTTGTGGTCGGCAAATACGCGCGACTGTTTTTTACGGCCGATCGCTAGTTTCGCAAAGTTGCATTTTGTTTATTTACGATCGGAAAATTCACGCGATCGTTTTTCGCGGCAGACCGCGACTTTTGCAAGGCTACCTTTGCCGATTATCGGCGATAGGCAAATACGCGCGATCTTATTTCGCAGCAGATCGCGAGTTTAGAAAATATCTGCCGTTTATCCGCGACCGACACACGCTTTCGTTTTTTGCAGCCGTCCATGAGTTTTTTTAACAATATTTCATTAACTCATTGAAGAATGGATTTTGACAGATACCTAGAAATACCATGTCTCAGAATTCGGAAATTGTGAAAACTTACAGCTATATTTAGCTCTGATCTTGCACTTTACAACTTCAAATTTTTGCTCATAGTTTATCTTTTGAATGATGAACAGCCTTCATTTCTGTCTCATTTGATTTGTAAAAATGACAAGAAAATTGTTGATTTCAATGGTTTACATAAAACAATTAGTTTAGGTTTTGTAATCTTTGTATTGGGGGGATATCTTATTATCTGGTCGCAGCTGTGTCACTTGGTACTTGAGTGACTGGATGTCAAAATTAATAGATCAGCAGACACTGCTCCAATCCCACCCCCTTTCCTGACTGCCAGTCAGGCAAGGGGGTAGGGTTGAGTTTAGAAGTAAACAAATAACTGGGCATAGCTCTCCTCCCTGATCTTGTTTTAAATTCTTTCCTCCTCAATTCCTTGGTCAAGGTTTGAATTACAATTATTTTTAGGAAAAAATAAACCTGCTGTTGATATTTAAAATAATAGGCTAATAATTAAATCTTATAACTGTTTGAATTTTACAACTATGCATATCCTACATAAATTTATTTGTTGATGTTGTTACATTTAGTGAGTTGTAGGGTTATGCAATAAAAAAAGGTCTAGAATTTTTCAAAGAAAAAAAAATTGGCTTAAATAAAGTAGACCAAATTAATAAGTATAACTGATGAAAGATTTTAATTAATTGTAATTCTAAGACTTAATTACTTTTAAAAAATAGACATGTCATTACTTTTCGAAAACAACTACTCGACTCGACTCGAGTAGTTGGCTCAATACTCGACTCGACTCAAATTAAAAATCCACTACTCGCCCACCCCTAAAAATGAGTGAATGATTCATTAAAATTTATGTTTGCAATAATTTTACCCACAATGTTTGTTTTCATAGATTGAACTAATATCCTTAATTATTCATTATTATAAATTTGACAATTAAAAAAAGACAAACTGATGATAAAATCCAAATCAAATTTGTAAGGGGTTAAAAATTACCAAGTAATTCTTGAAATGTAGCATAGCACCAAAGAAAGGTATAAAATTACCTAGTACTCTCGATTATCCGAGCCCCGGTTATCCCAGACTCCAGGTTATCCGAGGCAGCTCCAAGCTTAAATATATGATTTAATTTTCTTACTAAGCTTTATTTAAAAATCTATTATTTGCAACTCGAAAGGCCTTTCATTTTTGTATTTAATGGTTAATACTATACCTAATAAAACATTTTGAAGTGGTATTATATCCGAGGTTCGAGCTATCCGAGGTAGCCTCGGTCCCGAAGACCTCGGATAATTGGGAGTGTACTGTACTGCCAAATGATTCAGTTGTTTGTTGGTTCAACGACCATTGGTTCCAAACCTCAAGGGTTCATTTTTAAGTTGTAGTCATCAAGCTAGTTTAAAACATTCCTCTTCGAATTTGATGATGTTAAGAGAAGTCATTACACTAATAAAAAAAAAACACAACATTTATATGAACTGACGAACATTTAACATAAATCGACAAAAACTGGCCAGTATTTAATAAAACCGCACATGTAGCATAGCAATTAATAAAAGCTTTAAAATACCTGTGCCGTCAAGTGATCCTTAAAGGCATAGGTATTTTAAACCTTTTATTAATTGTTACATAGTGACCCAGAGCAAGGCCGTAGCCAATGGGGAGGGTTAGGGGGTAGGAACCCCCCCACCCGAAATCGTAGAAATAGCATTGAAAACGCAGTTAATGGGGGTAAACCCCCCCCCCCTGAAATAGTGGAAACCCCCCCCCCCAAAACCCCCCGAGCAAACACAGAGGGGTCCGAAAACAGTTCAAAAGGGACGAAAATGAGGATCCTGTCTAAACCCCCCCCCCCCCCCCGAAAAAATTTCCTGGCTACGGTTTTGACCCAGAGGCTATCCCATAAAAGTAGCGTAGCACACAGGGGGGCCCGAGGCTGATCCTGGTTACAGGGCCCGCAATCGAATGTGGGGGATGTATACATGTACATGTATGATGTATATACAGTATCAAGTCTTATACAAATTGAGAAGATAAAATATTGTATTTATTTCCTGTAATAAGGTTAACATGGTGAATGGTGAAGGTTTGCAGCTGAGGAAATGTAAAAATGGGATTTTAGACAGTAAACCAGTAGATCTCAACTAGATAAAGCCACATATGCCAAAAAACAATCAAGTATAAAGTTTTATTTATTTCCGTTCGAGATAACATATAGAGACAATATGTGCTCTGTTTACCATTTACCACCATTGAACATTGGATAGAGAACAATGATTCAAAATACTTATTTTTCTAACTGAATTCAATGGTGAAAACTAGTGGTTCTGAACCTGGGGTTCGTGGAGAGCCTATGAGTGTTTGAAAAAGATTAATTGATAGTGGCGGATTCGTAATGAGTCTAGAGACCTCGTAGAATGTTCATAGTCCGTACAATTCCACTAACACTTTCCACATCACAGCGGCATGGCTTGTGTTAGTATAAAAATACCCCCGTTGCAGCAGACCTGCATATTCAGCGAATTTCAAATGCGAGAAAGCTGAATTCAATCCAACATAGCGAGATTTTACATGTTTTTGTAAGCTCCATAAGAATAACATGGGAAATGAGTATGCAGGTTTGCTGCAACAGGTTATGTTAAAACTGGTGGTTTTAATTCAGCATATAGAAGATCTGAACTAGAAGAAGCCATATACCAAGTTTTATTGATATATATTTAGAAATAAGCTAGATATAGTATTTTACTTATTTCCCATGAGTATAACATTGGGGCAATAACATACCATGTTTACCACCTTCAATATCACGGTAACCAATGGACATAGAGTAGTGATTAAATACTGATTTTTTTTTAGCTGAATTCAATGATGCTAACCAATTGGATTACAGCAGAGCGCTGATTATCCAAACTAATTGGGGACAATGGGTGTTCGGATAACTGAATATTCGGATAATCAGACATGAGAAGAAAGATTTTAAAAATTATATATGAAACATAATTCTTACTGGTAAAGATGCTAAAAAATGATCAAACAAAAATTATTCACGTAATTTTATTGTGAAATCGATCAGAATACATGGGTATAAATTTGTAAAGAACAATTTATCATACATAGATACAGTACACTCTATACTTTTTATTTAGAGAAAAAGTCCAAAATTTGTTTTTGCTTTAGCCCTGACACTTTTTTTGCGCGCGAATTTGAATTGCTTGAGAATCATGTTCAAAGTGTGAATTATTACGGGATTCGGTTAACCGACGGTTCGGATAATCGGCGCTCTACTGTACTTTTATTTTTCTATGTAAAAAACTCAAAAAACCCATTTATGGGGGGGGGTTTTCCCCTTCACCCCCCTCCAGGTGGTCCGATCGGGCTGGTTTACTTTACATGTCTGTACCAAATTTCATTTAGATCAGACCATATTTACAGCCACTATCTTGTTGACAGACTAATATATAAATATACATGTATAAATTCAAACGAATGGTGTTTTTCGCTTCTGGGGGCCCCAAAACGTAAAGTTATCATGGTCTCGGACTTAGGTCTTACCATGAGTACTACGGTAATGGCCTCTTCCCTATGAGGAAATTCGCTAAAAGCCACCTTGTGACGTCTCCTAGAAGGCCTGAACACTGTCCCAGACAAGAGCTTCCTAGGCAAAACTTTATGGCTGAAGTACACTATCTCACTGGGTCAGGGTAAGTCCGACTTGCCCAAATGTCGGCAAATATTTAGAATGAGTGATGCCGGCGATATCGAAAGCATTACGTGTGACTGTCAGTTGGTTGAAAGGGTGGACTCATTTAAATTATCTTGGTATGGTAATGGATAGCAAACTCCGTTGGTCTGAACATATAAATTAGTTAAACAAGAAACTGAGGAAATGTATTTCACCATCTGAGCTCCATTTTGAATTTAAATGAAATTAAGATAGCATTCTTAGCTTATCAGTCATTATCGGAAGGTGCTATCATAGCTTTGGGAGGTGCATCAAAGTCCTCCCTGGAACCGCTGACATTTGCTGGGATGGGGAGCTTTAAATATTTAGCCATGCTGGGGAGATTCAGCAATACCCAAAAAATGCTCTCAATACTCTCAATGAAATGAACATTCTTGACTCAATTGAGACAATTGTAAGGACTTCACTAATTTATTAATGCAAGCACTCAGACTTTGTGTTTGACAGCGTGAATCACACTTATTCGACTATAAAAGCTGCTAATGTAGATACAGTTTCCAGGGTCGGCCCTAGGGACCTTGCCGCCCTGGACGTGACAACAGCAACATCCTCCTTCAATTCCACTAGCCACCACCTACTTTACTGCGGTGAAGTAGGTAGTGACTATTTCCATCTGGTCACAACCTTTGCCTTGAGAACATGGAAAGACACGCTTCTTTCATAGACATAAATGCGTAATAAAGTTATGTCCAGTTAGTAAAATATAACCACAACAGTAGAACCCCTCATATCCGGCCACCTCGGGACCGAGCCTTGGCCGGATAAACAAACCTACTGTAATTACGGCCATTTGCACCAAATTAATCTTACACAACTGATAAATAAAGTCTTAAGTAGTGTAAAATACTCGTCTTTACGGTTATTAAAAACACACACTTTGTAAAACCAATTTAGAAAATTATTTACTCTAAAACAAAATTAAATAACGGAATAATAGTTCACAAAAATATTCGCTGCATTACAGTACTGTAGGCTTCATTATAATTAATTGTGGTACATTATAAATAAAGAAAACTCATATTGATGTTAAATAAAGATGAATGTAAAAAATCTCTTGTAATAAGTCGGCTTTAAAGATTATTAGGCCTTAAAAAAGTCAATAATTTTCAGCTTACAGTTTACTACCTCAACTAAGTTATTTTCATAAAAATCCAATGTAAACAGATGTACCGTGAGAGCATTCATATCGCGACGAGTTATCGCGCGCGTCTACGCGTACGTAAGCCGGGGGAAATACATTTTAGTATTTACTCCCAGGAAGCGGCCGGATAAACCGAGGACCGGTAAATCCGGGGCCGGATATGAGGGGTTCTACTGTATCCACCTTAGCCATACGAAAGATGCGGGTACTTCTGTGTTGTTTCCTAACAATAGCTAAGAGGCTGAGATAAGAACTGAGCTAAACTTTTGATACTGAACTACTTGTATGTTTGGACACAAACATCTGTTGTCTCATGCTTATGAGAGGTGGCATGCCGGTGACAACTTAAGGTCCTCTTGGCACTTCCAATGCACAGTTACTGTTTTAAATTCAACTCACAAATAATTGAAAGTCGATGTTGGCAATGCAGTTTTCATTCTGTGACTTGTTTGAATAAAATTCTATTCAAAAAATGTTTCTCATCACGATAACATTGAAATATGATGCAGATAGTGTAAAGGGGCCTCAAGTCGGAATTTTCCGGTTTTGAGTCATAACATTGTGAAATACAGCTTTAAATGGTAAACATTTCAAGAGCTATGATTTTTTTAAGTTACTGGTGTTTGAGATCTAACCAATCAAAACAGGCATTTTGGGGAAATCGGTCCTTTTTACAAATACTTTAATTTGTTCATTTAAAAAATTTGCTGTTGCTTGAATTTTCCTGCCCTAAAAATCTGCCGCCCTGGGCTGCCCACTCCCGCCAGATTCCCAGGCTAGTAAAAATCTACTGTCACTATATACCACACATTCTCTACAGAAACTTACCTGAGGCATTTTCAAATTTGTAAATATATTTTGACTTGTCTATGGACAATAGATGATAATTCTTTATTCATTAAATGGTGTGTAGTCGTTAGTGCATTGAACAGAGTAAAATTTAATGATACCCAACATTAGTTACATATTATACATATATATAATTCTAAACACGTTTGGTCATCTTACTGTTTAAATCCAGTTCATCAATGGAATACAATAACAAATTTACTAAAGTTTAGTACTTTTTTAATCTTATTGCAATCCTCTTTTATTAGCCTCTGGAATTGTTAAATGTAAATTTATGTGGCCTATGTGGTTATTTTTATAAAGTTCTAATCGGTGATGTTGAGGGACAAAAATGTATTTATGCCTTGTTTTGTAATAATGATTTTGATTATTCTTAGATCCAGGAACAATATCCAATATTATTGGTAGAGAGATCCAGGACACCCTCTATTTCTTTAGTTGTATTGGCAAGTACTAAGTTTGTCGACATTTCATTGTAATTGTTATGGAATTTACACCTAAGTTCATTAATTCAATTAGGCCTGATACTGTTTATCTTTCTTAAGAGCATTTAATTTACAGCAAATTTTTTACAATGTTTTTACCCCATGGAATACATGTGCACTGGATTACTTTGGTTGTTTACCATCCTGGCTTAACCTGGTATCTGTTTGTTAGAAAAATACATTGGCAGAAATTTATTAATTTTACTTATTGTTTTATCTTTGGCTTTAAAAAAGAGGGTGGCAATCTCTTTTTCACCTTGCCTTTGCCACGCCCACAGACTATTGATCTGTGCGTGGACGTTATCAAGCAAAGCAAGGAGTGAGCCGGTACAGTACAAGGGTGAATAGAACTGATAAAAGGGTGCGACAACCTCAAATCTTGAAGCTGCGGGGAAGCTTCTACAGTTCCGAGGGAGAGTGCGCTGCCAACTGCACCACCGACTCATGATGGTTATAGGTTTTAACTAGGGATGGTCGGGTCCCGAAATTTCGGGAAAATTAAATTCCCGATTTTCGGGCGGGATTTTATTTACGTCGGGAAATTTTTCGGGACGGGATCGTTTTAGCGATCGCAAATAAACAGCGGGTGTAGCTTCACAAAACTCGTGATCGGCCGCGGAAAACGATCTCGTGTATTTTCCGATCGCGAATGAATGGCAAATCCAGCTTTGCAAAACTCGCGATCGTCCGTTAAAAACTATCGAGCGTATTTGCCAATCGTAAATAAACGGAAAATGCGGCTTTGCAAATCTCTTGATCGGTCGCGAAAACCATCACGCGTATCTGCCAGATGCGGATGAACAGCAAAAATAGATTAGCGCTGTTCGCAAACGGCCGCGAAATACGCTAGCGCGTATCTGTCGATCGCGGATTAACGGCCGATGTAGCTTTACGGAACTCGTGATCGGCCGTGAAAAACGATCGCGCGTATTTGCCGATCGTTGATGAACATTGGGTGTAAAAAGCAATCTCAGTTATTCACTGACAGCGGTTAATCAACGAAAACAGCTTGCTATAAGGCGTTACAGTGATGATTGTTCATTTTATCGGCCACATTGGTCTGCTACAAATTGTGGTTTACCCATTGATTCAATTTTCTAAACTAATTCAGATGTCTTTGAATCCCAGCCGAAAGTATGATTTTTCATAAATAAGTAAAAGAAATTGACAAAAGTAAAGACTTTGAGACTTTTAAGAAATTTCTAATACATAGGTAATTAATATTTTATGTAACTTAAGAAATATTAAGTTTGGGAGTTGTAAACTTCAAATTTATAATTTTAAGCTTGGAAAAACTATTGTTATGGTTGTCATCTTGTAACTAAATTTATTTTTACTTTTTTTCCGTAGCTTAAAGTGCTGGAAAAATTATGAGTCGTAGAGTACCATATTTCCTAAAACCAGAACTCCAAAGCCCAAAGTTTATAAAAATACAATAACATGTTTATGATTATACATGACAGTATATTGTCAACATGCAATAACCACTCTAGTATTTTACTTTTTTTTGGCTTTTTGGAAACCAAACAATAAAACAAAAAGCAAAACTTAAAAACTATTGTGTTTCTATCAAACTTAAAAAATGCATTTTATATATATATTTTTTAATATTACTTCTATTTTTCAATGCATTCAAATTCGAAAGAATAAAAAATCAAATTTCATGAAAAATAATAAATAAACAATATATTTTATTTTCCATTATTATATATATTAGTATTTTACTTAGAGCTAAAAATTTCATTGTGTTACTATTTGTTGTGTGTTTTTTATATTTGCTATTTTGACAATTGCATATAATATAAGTTAGTATTTTTTCACTTAAATTTATTTCTTGAAATTTGTTGAGTTGGGACGGTACTAACATTTATCTATGACATTGTTTTTAACCTAATGCCATTATTGTAATAAAGAAAATAAATTTGTTGAACCAGCATTTCCCGAAGATTTAGGGAAGACAAAAATCCCATCCCATCCCGTCCCGAACTGAAAATCCAATCCCGTCCATCCCTAGTTTTAACCTAATTATTTATGGTTAGATTTGTTCCTTGTGAAATTGCAAACAATAGAATCCATTTTGTCCTCATAGACATAGTATTGTCTCCACACTGGCCAAAGGACAAAGATGGGCATAGCAGGAGGAAGGGGGGGTCCTTTCACTGGTAGACCAAAAGACACTAACGCCGATCAACAACCGGACAAATGTTGTGCAACTATCCTAACGAAAGACACAAATGGCCCCGATAGAACAGATTGTGTGTAATATTGGCTTTGACAGTCAGCTGCAAAATATTTTACCAGCGTTGCTGCCCCTTCTGCGTAACTGGGCTTAAATAATCAATGTTCAACTGTAGCCCAGTAATAATAAAATTAATCAAAGAGCTTCAAGAATAGTTAGTGGTGGTAAATATTTCTTTACACTTACGCTTTTTGGACTGAAAATTTGAGCAAATAAAATACGTTACTTCAGACTTTGTTGGATCTCAATTGTGCAAGTTGATTAGAGCTTATAAAATACACAAGAGCTAAATTAAAAGAAAGTTGTTGGCAATGGTATGATCAAAATTACATAAAAAAAGTCAATATTTCTTTTTTGTTGATATGGTTTATTGCACTGAAGGCAAATTAAGAAAAATAAGAATATTACAATCCTGTAACTCCATTTCAAGTCTTGGCACTCATCACTGCATTGGGTAGAATATAACAACATTCTCAATTCAGGTTTCCATAATTTTATGATAACTTGTCTCATAAGAACAATGTACTTAATGCTCCAGTCTACCAGCAACAATGTAACAAATAGTTTAGAATATGCATATGAAGATTATTTAATTTGACTTTGAAATGTACTAAATGTTACAGTTTACAATCAACAATATAACAGATAGTTCAGACTATGCACTCGAAGGTCATAACCAATCACTATTCTTCTTAAGGGGACAAAGGAAAGAAGAGCAAAGCTTCCAACTATTAATGTTTTTAATTTCTAACACTGTACAGTGGAATAACCTTGTTTTGCCTTAAAGAAAAGGGGTAATTTACTACTCCATAATCCAATTGTTTCCACAATAGTATATTTTTAAAAATAACAATACAACAATAGCTTAGGTCGGTAGTCTCAAGTCGCTTATCGCTAAACGGGAAAATTATAATACAACGATAGTTTAATATTTTTTTTACAAAAAGAAATTTAGTGTATAACCGATGAATGAATTTTCAGACCTTCCGGAATACTGGATAAAACTCCAGATTCAGGTGGATTATATCTCTACGCACAAGCCTACGCAATGGAATAAACCCTACATCCGGCTCAACGAGGATAATTTATTATGTTTCTTATTCGATTTATTATGTTGCCGATATATATTTAACTTTAACCCTCGTAGAACACGAATCGTCTTTCGAGCCCCCCGTAAAATCGCCTCGGATGACCCCTAAATCCGAAGACACTTACAGTCGACTCGGGGTTTATTCCAAAGGTAGGATCGACTGCCGGGCAGTGATAACTAAAATGCAGTGATTTAGAATGCGAACAGTAGCAAAAAGGCCATCATAAGACAGAAGAGACCCATGGCCTCAGACAGGGCAAAGCCCAAGATGGCGTAAGAGAACAGTTGTTGTTTGAGAGAGGGGTTTCTGGCGTAGCCGATAATCAGGGAACCGAACACTGTCCCGATACCAGCTCCTGTAATCACAACAGACCATTAGACATTGATAATAAATCAGGACAAGAAAAACACACCCACCAAAATCACACTTCATTTAATAGACATGTACAGGAATGTTTGAAAAAGCAAAAAGGCTTTTTGCTTATCCTAATTTTGCTGTGACACTTTATATAATGCACAAAAAAGGTGTCCTCTAGTAGACCAGTAAAAGTAAAGTCAAAAGACAATACATCTTAAGCAGTATTGATATTTTCATTACCAATCAGTTAAATATCAGCCTAATTGCAGATCTCAACATTCTTTGTTATTTCTAATAACATTATATTGGAATATTTACAATTATGAAACTCTGAAACGTAGTATAATGTAATTATATAATAAATATATATAAAAAAATAAACAAATTAGTGTAAATTGGAAAAAATATAAAATTCCTAAGTTTTACAAAGCACCATCACACGAGCATTAAAATGCAAAGAGCAGCAAAAATGCCATCATAAGACAAAACAGGCCCATAGCCTCAGAGAGTGCAAAACCCAGAATAGCGTATGAAAACAGTTGCTGTTTCAAAGTGGGGTTACGAGAATAACCAAGGATTAAAGCACCAAAGGTAATACCAATCCCGACTCCTGAAAAATCATACAGAAAATTAACAAACACAAAGCAAAAATGTAAACACAAAAACACAAAATAATTATTTACAATAAACACAAAATTGATATGATGAAATAATATAATTAGATATTGAATAGTTATATAACTAGCAAAACAACCAAGTGAGAATAGAGATTTAGTACAATACTTTCCACCAATGTGTCATTGACTTTCATAAGGCCCAAGACAAAAGAGATGTTATCAATGATCATACAGAATGAGAAATTTTAAACTGACAGCCCAATTTAGGTACAGTTTCCCAAGGTGACCTATATTAATTTATTAATATTCCCCCTCTGGGTTGAGCATCGCCCCCATTAAAACAAAAATTTGAGCCAAAATGGGAGTTTTCAATTTCAGTCAACAGAACCAGCGAGTGGTGTCAGTGATGAAATTAGTGCCAAATTTATGTACAGTTTCCTAAGAGGACTTACATTAATTTCTTAATACTTCCTCCCTGGGGTGCACTTCCGCCCCAAATTAAAAGATTTGAGCCAAAACGGGACTTTTTAATTTCAGTCAACAAAACCAGCGAGTGGTGTCATAGTGATGAAATTAGTCATAGTGATAGTCATATCCTTAGTGATACTGAATTAAGGGTGAGAAGTAAATTTAGAGTGATAAAAGCAAACAGAAACAAAAACAGGAGTAGTACCACAACCCAAACCCGAACCACAACATAAGACAAGAATCGAGAACTCACCTGAACCCGCGACTCCTACTGTCGCAGCTCCGGCGCCGATGAACTTGGCTGCCGAGTCAATGTCCCGGGAGACGGCGGAGGTTTGGAAATTTCGCACCAGTGGTAACTGAGAAAAATATCGTTTCATTATTCGAGCCAAGAGAAGTCACTATACAGAACTGTCCTAGAATTAATACTAGGGGTGTGCGAGGAGTGATTTTGAAGTCGAGTCAAGTTTTGAAAAATAGCCAACTCGTGAGTTTCGAGCTTTTTTCAAGTCCAGTTTTTTAAAGAATATAATAGTCATTATGTTTTTACATAGTCATCATAAAAAATGTTATTATGAATCAAATACAAATTGTAATTTTAAGGTAAATAAACGTGAAAGAGTTACTGAACTAAGGGGAGATATACAAATAAATAATACAAAAAAAATAAAGAAAACCTTTTACTTACAATAATTCTTGATTTGATTATTTTTCAAGCCTAACTTGTCTCTAGGCTTATCTGGGTTTTGAAATGGAATGAACAGCCATTCTATACCTGACTCAACGTGATTAAAATATTTTCTTTGAGTTCCTTACACAGGTAGGCCTACATTTCTATTCATATAATTGTCAACAAAAACAATTTTTAAAGAGAAGGTAAAATAACCTCTAACTGTAGAATGATATAAAAATTATTATATCTTTAATAACTCAAAATAACTCTCTACTAAAGCACAACAAGCAAGGTTTTAGTTATGTTCATTAAAGATAAACTGACATTGTGAAAAATGCCTGTAGGTAATATTATTTTGATGGTACCCAATTTGGGTAAACAGCGGGAGCAACTACATGACTCTAACTTTCGAGTATTTTTCAAAAAGTCGAGTCGAGCCGAGTAGTGTATACTCGGCTTGAAAAAAGCTCGATTCTCGAGTACTCGTATACCCCTAGAAAAAATGCTTTATCTTCATTATTACTGAAACATATATCTTGATAAAACTTGGTATATAGCTCCGTCTAGTTAAGACCTACTAAATATTGAATTAAAACTACCCAGTTTTAACATGCAGCAAACCTGCATACTCATTCACCATGTTATTCTTATGGAGATTACAAAAACATGTCATATCTTGCTATGTTGGATGGAAATATATTTTTGCATTTGAAATTTACTGAGTATGCAGGTCTGGTACAACGGTTGTATTTTTTGTATTTATTATCGTTCCTCAATGAACCGTTATAACTAGGGGTGTGCGAGTACTCGATTATTGAGCTTATTCCGAGCTAAAATTACACTAATCGACTCAAAGTTTTGAAAAATAATCGGAAATTCGATTTGAGTGGTTACTCCCGCCGTTTACCCGGGATTGTTACGTGTGTTTGCATTTTACGACCGTTTTCACACAGTCATGAACAGCTAGGTTACCATAAAACTTTTGTTATTTTACTGTACTTTAAATTGAAGTGGTTTTGAGTTATTAATATCAATAATTTTGTTTAGTATTGTTTTCCTTTCTACAATTTGAGATATTTTCTTACCCGATCTTTTCTGTTCAATGAGACAGATTTAACTTTAATTTTTAAACCCACAAAAATATTTTACAAATAGGCCTACTCTTTTTTAAAACAAACAGGTGCAGATGTTTCTTAGTCTTTACCTCATCGGACTGAAAGTTTAATCAAATATTGAATAATAATTAGTATAAATTATGTTAAGAGTGACTTTGATTGTCGTTTTATTTCATTTGAAAACAGGTTTAGTTTTAACTCATAGGAACACTTCCCAGTTTAATAACTAAAAAATATTACCTAGTATGTGTTCAATAATAAGTATGATAAATATTAACTTCTACTATTCAAAATACTAGACTCGAAAAAAACTCGAAACTCGTGAGTATTTTTTAAAACTCGACGACTTAAAAAAATCACTACTCGCACACCCATAGTTATAACAAAAGCGAAGCGTGCAGTAGCCTACCAGACTAACAGCTGTGGAGGAGGGGGCGGCTGGTGACTGTTGTTGGCTCATCTGGCTGCTCTGTGAGACGACGCTGCTGAGAGGCCTCATGTACACTGTCCTGGATCCACTGACCAGCTGAAACATTCAGGCAAACAGACCAGTTAAGGTGGTGCGGTCAATATTTTTTATAAAACTTCTTTCTATTTTTAAATAATTTATGATGTTGGTACTGAGGAATAAGAAGTAGTATGCTTTAGTGAGTCGGTGGCACAGTTGGTAGCGCACTCGGCCTCGGAACTGCGGCCACGAAGCGTCACAAGTTCGAGACTCGAGCTTATCGCATACTTATAGCAGTACTGTTCATCCTTGTACTGTACTGGCTCACTCCTAGTCTTTGCTTGATAACGTCCACGCACAGATCAATAGTCTATGTGGGCGGGGCAGGGGCAAGGTGACAAAGAGGCCGCCACTCTCTTAAAAAAAATTAAATGAATGAATTAAATAAATTTTTGGATGTAAACTTTGCCAGCTAGAGGAAAGGTCAAAAGTGCAAAAACAAGATGAAAATTCCTGTACTACTCACATTATTCAAAGGGACAGTTTAACCTAAAGAGCCTATATTTGAGGATTATTTATGATTGATGAATGACTTGAACCTAACATCAAAGAAATTGGAAAATAAATAAAAAGTTGTTGTTGGAAAATAATTTATTCTTCTCCTTGCAAAATACAAAATAAATAAGGGTCTTGGGTGACCCTTTGGGGGTCATGTAAGAATTTATAATAAGCGTCAAAGCTTTACAAATTATGCCATTTTCAAGACCAGAACATACCATATAATATCCCAAAATGTGATGCGGAAAGTGAAAAGGGACCTTAAGACGGAATTTTCCGGTTTTTAGTTATTAACATCCTGAAATTCAGCATTAAATTGCGAAGACTTTGATATATAGTTTATATGTGCTATGACTTTTTGTCTTTGAGTTATTGGCATTTGAATTTCAAGTAGTAAAAACGGGTATTTTAGGAAATCAAGGCCCAAAACTTCAAGCGTTCACAGAATATTTATTATTAATATTTAAGAAATGAATTTGGTATCAAAATAAAGCTGAAGACTAGATCTTTATATCTAAAATAAAACAGACGTAATAAACTTACATTTTCATTGTTTAAAAAATGAGAAAGTGAGAAGTTTGAAAAGGTACCTCAAGTCGGAAGGCAGAATATCAAGGATTAAAAGATAAATACACTGTCAAGACAGTGATTTTTAGATTTAGACAATATTTTTCAACGACGAAAAACTTGAAGTAGTTCACTTATCCGCCGATAGATGTCAGGAGAGACCAGTTTTGTGATGCCCCTGACGACTCAGTCAGTACGGCCCTGCACATTTGGGAAATGGGACCTTAAGTCGCTCGCCATGTTATTTCCCATTTAAGCGACTTGAGGTCCCTTTTCGTATGCATTACATAGGCTGCTAAATCGATTATTTTTTAATATTTCTCGGATTCTTATCGCTAAAAACCGGATGAATGTGTACAGGAAAGATTAAGGAATCATATCCAATAGAAACCTAAAAATCGATATTTTTGACCCGGTTCGACTGCAATGAACGTTGGGTAAATTTAACTCCAGCGACTTAGGTCCCTTTTCACTTTCCGCATCAAAAATATTGAATACTGTAGTAATTATTAAAAGCTTTTCCTTGAATGATGCACAAACAAACGAAACGTAGCACCTGCATAATCTGACTAGACAACCCACATTGCTACCGGGACATTCTTATAATACATCCAATCACATGAACTGATAAGAGTAAGGAAAAATATGAAAAAAAATCATTAGACTGCCTTGTTGCCTGGCATTAGAGTTTGTCCCTAACGGCGCCCGCTCAACCTTAATGGCTTCTTCAGTGTTGGTTACAGCACAATCCTAAAGCAATTCTGAGAAACAGAATAACTGTAAGTTGTTTGGAAAATCTGTCTTGGGGATTAATTTATGAACATGTAAAGGCCCATATAATCATTTAACCCAGCTGAACTCACATTGATTTGAAAACGTGTTGACTGACTCAGTGTTTTAGACCAGGTTTTTTATACATCAATATATTAAAAAATGTTTAGTTTATTTGTACAAAAACTCTAAAAAACTTTTTATTCATTTTTTGACTACTTAACACAAGATAAAAGTGTCTAAAAATATATATAGTCTACAACCTTTTTGAATAACATTTTATTGTAAAAATGTTTGAATAGCAGCAGGCAGGCTACTACAAAAATTATTATTATTGCATTAAAAATGTCCGTATATCATACCACGATGTATTTATTTCTACGAGAACCCCACCAAAGTATTGTAAATTAGTTACGTGAATATTTTATATAAGAAATATGTGCATACAGAATATTTAGGCCTTTTTGTAACATGAACCCAGCCGAAAACACCAGACCATTGAACTGACAGTAAGGGTTAGAGAATGATGGGAAGTGAGTCATGCTGTTCCTGCAAAGACGTATGAAAGGTATAGTAACGACCAGCCATGCCGACACCCGAAAAATATAAAACCGGAACCAGGCTCTTTTTTGTCTGGGTTTACATAATCAACTTAAAGTGAAATATACGTTTGTAGAAAAGACTAATGATGCTGTATCTTACCCTCTACCTTCTCAAATTCATCACAAAAATAGCGGTTTTAGTAAAAAAAAAACCTTAAATAAATAGATCCTTTCTGAGGCCCGATTATGACCAGTAGAGTAGACAGAAAAAACATTATTTTTTTAGCGGAGATTGTCCTATATTAGTACTGGTCATTGCGAAAACTAGGCTTCAATTGCGTGCAGGCTTTTTAATTGAGAAATTCACTGCCAAACATACAGACCATAACATTAGATAGGTCTAACATATTTCAAGCTTAATTCACGAAAAAGGACTCCTTAACTCCCTTATCAACTAATTATGGTAAAACATTGCATGTAAAAAGTTAAGACATGCTTTACATTGATAAATAACAAATCCATATAAGCTTCAAGGTCACATTTATTGTATGGTTCATTTATGTGATGCAGTCAAAAACCATTACTGTTTTTCATTAAGTTTTCATAATTTATATTTGTTTTCACAATGTTTCTAGTGACCTTGAAGTTTCTTTGGATTTGTACTGAACTAGTGATAACTGAACACTGTTTAGTTTCATCGTGCTTTGTCAATTAAACAAATCCATCACATACCATAAATGGTTGACAAACAAATCCATCACATACCATAAATGGTTGACAATTGCAAAGAAAATGTTTAGCCCAAACACAATTTTGTGGCTTCAACTGGTGACGTCAGTCTGTGAGACCAACTTTCAGCCTACATATTTATTGTTTAGACATAGGTACTAAATATTGATTTTTTGAAATGAAGGTTTAAGTTACCTGGCTTAAGTTGACTGGTCTGTCAAATGATCCTTTTTGTAGTAATACGACTACAAAAAGCCGTAGTCGGCTTGTAACACGAAACAGCTATAGTTGTATTACTGCAAAAAGGATCATTTGACATACTAGGTAACTTTAACCTTCATTTCATGAATCAGTGATCCAGAGGGTATCCACAATGATTTTTTGAGAAAAATTGGGTACGTACTAATGATAAAATAATAGGAAGATAAATACACGACAGGGCCTGCTATAAATAAAAACACATTTTAAAACAACAAAAAAGTATTTTGAAGCACATGTTTTTTTCAACAAATGGTGACATCAGTGCGACAGACCGCTAACACTTTTTGTGACTTCAGGGCAGGGGACCATTAAAGGGCCGCTGTGCACAACCACCTAAACTCAAAATCATACTCCGGCAGCTGAAGGCACACTCAAGGGAGTGTGTCGCATAAATCGAGCGACGATGAACACAGCCGATCAGGGAACCTGTAAACTACGACTGAAATTTGGATTGGTCTCAGAGACTGTGCGTCACCACTGCAGGATTAAGGATAGGGAAGTTTGGAAAAGTTGCAACACAACATACTGATTAGCAATAGCGTTTATTGTTCATTGATCATGACAAATTTATCTATTGGACCTTAATTTTAAGTGATGACCACAGAAAGTTGATACGAAAGACCTCTAGTGCACAGCATAATAAATTTAGGTGTTTCAAAAATTCATATTAAACCTATGCAGGATTTTTTTGACTTAGCGATTATATCCCAGCAGATTTCAAAACAAAGAATCACTATAATAAATGTTGGTGTTAGAAGGAGGCCAGTTAATACTGGAAACAAGGAGTTGGCTCTGTAGGCTTAAAGCTAAATTCGTATTACACCAGTTTTTGTATGTGCCTTATTATTTGGTAAAAGTCCCATTTCATTTACTATTCTGATTTAGTGTTCAACAAATTTGAAAAATAAAATGAAACGCGAGAAATTTGTTGAGAAGGTAAAAATGACTTGGCTAAATAAATTCAAATCTTCTCAACCTGGTTTTTGAGTTTCCACTGGAATCTCCAGATGGGTCATTAAGCTTGCCAACACATGAACTATGCATCTTTTATAGCGGGAATTAAACATTTTAAATTAATAGCTGGGTTTCACATAAGGTACTTTTTTTTAAAAGAAGGAACATATTTAATAAGAACATTTTTAAAGGTTAGGGCTTCACACTTGCTTAAAAAAAGCTAACAGGCTACTAATCAATATTTTTGTTGATAATTACCACCACCCCTTAATACATCAATGATTTTTAAAGGAATTAACAAATTTAGAAATAAAAGGTTGTAGTGAATGAAGCAAGCCTAAAGCAGGAGCAGAAGCTATTGAGACCAAGTTACTAAGTACTGTAGGTTGAGAAAATTAGGGCAGAGGGAGAATGGCATAAGAAAGAAGCCTACAATGACAAAATTTATTTCCTGTATAGAGAACTTTTCTTCTATGTCTAGACTTATTAAATCCCTGCACTAAAATAATAGCATTAATAAGCAGTAGGTCATGATCAAATGGGAAGGAGTTCGGCTGATCCTGGACTAGTTTGTTTTATTGCTTGTTTATTTTTATTCATATATTTTTTTATTGCCAATTTTTCCATCAACAGAGAATAAAGTTAAGTAGGATAAAATTTGTGTTTTAGGTTGTAATTAAAAGGTTATACCTAGTCTTCAAGTAAGTAGGTCAAGTTATAACCTACTCATAACCTATGAATCATGAGGTCATGATTCTTGGCAATGCTTAGAGAAATGTGCAAAAGAACTGTAAGGAAAGTAAGGCTGATAATCTGGTATTCAGCATCACATTAGTATAATAATAACATGTTTTTCCAAAAACAACAAACAATCTCTTGTTCTTACACTGAGGCCTATAAAATGGATGAAATATTGGAATGTATTTTATTTTTTATGGTGTGCAGGACAAACATAGTCATGTTGTAACTGAATTATTCAGATCTCACATTTAAATTGAAGGGACTGCAAGAACTATGGCAGCTATTTCATTCACGAAACTATGAATATCACACCATTCCACACTCAATTTATATGTTCTAGTGTGACAACAGGCTTTGTCAGACAAAAAATGAGCAAGGTCTAGGTACAATAACTTGCATTTGTATTAACATCACTGTTACAGACTGCAATTTTTTTTCATATTGCCGGGTCACAAAGATTTATTATCACTGACCTACTGGTTAATTGGGGACATTTATAACAAGCACACTGGTACTAGGAAAGATCTTGTGAGATGGCTTGGAAGGATGGGAGTTCATTTGTTCATAAAATTGAATACATTCGATCTAGCCTGATACTGAGGGCATTGGGGGGGGGAGGGGTATTCAGGTCCTTGAATTAAGGATGTCAAGTAGGTACAATTTTGTATTAAATTACTTAGCAACTCTTGCAATCAACCAAAATTTCTCAAGTGAGAAAGACCTTAATCAATCCACATCTTCAGCAGGCAGCAATATAAGAAATCGGAGTATAGACACCTAAAGACATTATGCTCAATTTAGAAGAACCGATAGAAAATTGATAGCCTCATTAAACTGTCTTATGAAGGTGTAGGCCTAAGTAATTTCCAGCTCGAAATAGCATGATTAGGTACTTTTTTATTATGATTTTACTTTTTAGTCATGGTTGGCTTGGGTGTGTATGCCAAGGCTATTTTAGGTGAATTTCAGGGACTTGGAAGAACAATAACCTAGCATTCAACATGAGCGCAAAAAAGGAAGTGCAGGCGTATCACGATTTAATCAATGACCTGAATTGGTCATCAGTACAGTAATTTAATACTGCACCCTAAAAAAGTGCCATAAAAATAACATTCAACTAGACCTAGGTTGATAATATTTCCCAAGAGCTGGAACAAGTAAAAAATGTCTGCTGAATTCCTCACTCCTCATTGATGCTTATATCAAAAAATAAATTTCCTCATCCCTCAAACCTTCTTAGTGGGCCAAATGGAAATTATGCGGGGGAAGCCTCTAAAAGACATTACCCTTCCCAACCTTTAACATACGTTTGGGCCTACCTAGCGTAAGCTGGGATACATTCACAACTTTAAAAACGCAATTTAAGCCTGATTAAGATACCTCATGTTTGAAAATTTGAAGCGGAATAAGTCCTGATAACAAAAATCTAATTAGGCCAAACCTTAGGCTACTAAAAAGGATTTAAGCAACTGAGAACTCCCAAAAACTTAAAAAACCAAAAAGGAAGGCCTAAGATAAAACAGCTGCTTATCGCCAGCGCCTTGTATTGTGATTGCGGCTTACAGCTGTTAGTTTAAATTTAACACTTTGATTTAATTAACATTTATAAGACAATGAATGGATAAAGATTTTAACACTACAAATAGGACTACTACCTGTTTAAGTTAGGTACCACAAAATTCATACATATCACACTCTGGACCTACTGGAATCTCGACAGTAGACTGCAGGTTTTAGGGAGGGTAACTTGAAGTTCCTTTAGGGGAAAAATTACTATCAACAAAACATTTTATACAGATCAACTTAATACAAATTTAAATGTGACGAGAACTAACAGTTTGTCCTCAAACTTAAGCCTACATACTTAAGCTTGAAAAAAAATTAGACTTTTTTCAACACTTGACAGAGAACATTTTTTAAACCTGCATTACCAACCATGATAAAGAAGTTAAAACACACACCACAGACCTAAAAATTGTAATTTAGATGATAGGTCCATCTAATACAATTTGTCCTTGACATGGAGTGAAGTTAGGGATACTTAGGGCCGATGAGATCAGTATCATCCTTGACTCAAATCTAAAGATTCAGACAAGCTTATTTTAGTGGGGCTTGAGACCTGAAAAAGTTTGTAACTTAGGTATCTAAGTTGGTCTAACTCGAGGCGATAGTTAAAAATTCTACGGATGAATTTTTATTTAGAATTTGTTGAGTTCAAAAGCTAAGCTGATAAAATATTATCTGGAAAGTTAAGAGGGTAGAAAGGCTCCAAAGAGGACTTCGGGACTAATAAGAACCCGAAGAGTATGATAGGGTGAGTCTGTGCTTCTTAATCTATGAATCAAATGTCCAAAATAACTTAAATAAGATGTTTTCAAGAATTGGAAGCAGTAGTTGTCAAACAGCTTAATAACAACCAGATTTAATGACTGATAGGTTTACGCACTGTCATTATTAAGGCAGTTTGCTGTCAAACTTGTTTATGTAGGCTATATATAATTTAATAACTAGCATAAGTTTTTGACGTATTACTGTACTCAATGTATACGTGAATAAAGACTAATTGATTGACATGATGGGAAAGTGCCTTAGGAATAACCAAGCGAAGATTGACACCCGAGATGGTTTCATGAGATGCATTGTTGATACTGATTAATATGTTTAGGCCCGTTTTCACAATACCAGCTGGAGAGCAAATCGGCATAAGACAGACCAATTTGGCATCCACTTGGCATTGATGCAAAAAGGTATTGGCAACGTGTGTACACTTCTTCCTTTATAGTTTTAAATGGATATTTAAAAATCGACCATTAATTGATCTAAATGATTTCATTTTTGGCAATGTGTTAACATGGCGTTAGTGTTCACAACTGTCCACACAATGCAAATAGATTAAATATTAAATTGTCTTCTGCAAGATGGCTCTTAAGCTAGAATCACGAAAACGGGCACTTAGCCTTCAGAGGTCATTAAGGATATTTGAAAATCTCACATTAAGCTTAGTTGATCCTTACATATATCGTGCTCTTATAACACAAAACTGCTTAGGTATAAATTAGTAGGCCTAACTTACATAGCCTCCATAAACTGGTAAGTATTGGTTATCCTACAGGATGAAGATACTTTGACTGGATATACAATACGGACTGCATTCATCTGGGTTTACTACAAGTCTACATTCAGATAAATGTAATTGGTAAAATCTCTGTTTATAATTGGCTGCATACTAAGCTAGAGAACACCCTTTCTAAAGGCCTACTACTTTTTTGGATTACCTCACAGCAATTACGTTTCAATTATTGATCATACAATAAAATTTTGTGATGTTACCAAGATTAAAAGATAAATAAAGCTTCATAATCATATATATTAAATGTATTGCCACCGTCTTACAGTGTGAAAGTTACATTTCTTACCTCCACGTTTTAGGGTAAATTCATTGAAATTCTGTGACACGGGTAACAGACACTAAGGTCGTTTACATTTAAGATAGGTAGGCTTATGAGCCAAATAAAGTTAGGCTCCTAGGATTACCCAAATCATTTTGAAATTAGGGCCTAGGCCTACTTAATATCTAGCTGACAAAAGGTATAGCCCGCCAACATTAATGAAAATAGCCTCAGTAGGCCAAACTTGCATAAACCTTTCATTTTTAAAAACATCCATAAACGTCACTTAACCTATAACTATAAAAAATAATTTAGGTCAGACAAGTTAGAGATGTCAAGCTGAAGGTGGAAAATGGGACCAGAATATTAGTTGCAGTGAACAAATTGAACAGAAAAAACAATTGCCTGATAAACAAACAATCTGAAAAATGTTTGACCCACAACTGACCTTGACTCCCTAATTCAAGTGTAGGGGATATACAAACACATGACAGTAAGATAGGTTTAGGCAGACTACTTTGAGTGTATTGCTCATATTAACAACTAAAAACCAAATGAATCGAGAAGGTTTTATAGCCCCTAACAGTGTGATTGATGTTCAAGCTGAGACTGGCTGATTGCATCTAAGCTCATCAACCTGGGGGTTATCTTAGCTTTGCTAAGGAAGTGCTATATGAGAATAATTTAGTCTGATATTAAAACTGATAACAATTGGTATGAAATAAATGTAATGTTGATAAATAACAAAATAAAATTAAAAATGTTACTTACAGCAGTCCTAGCAGCAGGGGCGATGATTTTGGCAATGGAGTACATCTTGGAGGTTAGGATTTTGAGATTTCTAAAACAATAAAATGTCTATTAGTTATTCGATGGGGTTTGTAGGCCTAATATAAGTAGGCCTACTTCTAATGAATCAAGGGAAGGGAAAAACTAGTGTGTGGCAAGTTACTCACAATATAAATGGAATGTATTGCTAGCTTCGCCCCGGAACAAATGAGACAGCTGAAGAGCGAAGTTCGCTTATCACTCAAGCACTTAAAGCGTTGCACCTTCTAAAATTAGAGTTAAATTTGCCTTTACCGGATTGTCTTACCGGTTGACCTATGTGAAAAATGGCCGTCTATGAATCGTTAGCAGACGAGGGCAACATTTATTCCGAAAGGTTTCCGACTAAACTAGAACATTTATGGACAAATTTAAGTTAAAATTGAAGATTAACTAACACTACATATATTTAGCACTGTATGAGTGAGAGACAATAGAAATAATTTATGATTAACACAGATAAAACTTCACTTACTTCCTCTGCTGCAGCGAAATCACCAAAGAACAGATGAGAGGAGGTGGAGGAAGGTTAGACGTCGTCCGTAGCGCAAAGGTCCTTCGCCGAGGCACGATTCTCAAACGGAATCAAAGGCGCTCGACCAATGAGAGACGAGTATTCAGTTGAATTCCGTTTTGGTTGTGTTGGGTATTACTTCAGAACGACCCTTCCCACTTCTATTGATCACCTAAATATAAGTTCCTAACGAGAGTCAAATCAAGATCTTAAGACGGGAGATATTCGATTTTAAACGCTTTATCATGGTCTAATGCCAAGACAAAAATATGAAAATTACATATCATATTCTTTGAAAGTCATTAATTCAAGTGTAGTATTTTAAATAGTGCAGTTTCATCTTAAATGTGTTGTTTTTTAACTTACGAGGTGCCAGACAGCTCATACTCACGAGCTATGGAATCAGCTGTTTAACTGTGTAATGGCCGTGTTCATGGTTAATATTTGTAAATTTAATGGATGTGGACTCACTTTTCAAAGTTTAGGTGATTTAATATGGCATATTGAAGATAACCACATTGGTAATATAAAAATTAGTAGCAATAATTATATGCTATATACCAACCCTAGTAACCCTTATCATCTATCGATGTTAGGTTAGGTCAAGGTCTAGGCTACTTTGAAGAATTTAAGTCAACCCTATCTTCCAAGAAAATAACTTAAGAATGTTCTTTACAAAGTAACGTTATTTAACTAACCCTTGGTCCATCTTTATAAGCACATTTATTTGAATCTGACTGGTATTAAATGATTCTCGGAATCTCCTACATTCATTTTTTTGAGTAAGTTATCTGATGGAAGAAGGCCTACCAAAAGGAAAAATAGCTACTTAATGTTACCTAGCAGTTAGTTCAGGCTGAGGGAGAACTAAAGAATATTTACTTTTTGGTTATAACTTACGGTAACCTATCTATCTCTGGGCTAATGCTTACCCTGATGCCTCACACTTAATGCTCCACGGGAGAGACACTACCTAATTCTCATCGTTTTTCTTGAGGTAATTGCCACGTTAGGGTTATAATGGTTACTCCTGAATACTTGATGCCCTGTTATATCACCTCAGGGTCTAAGAGGATTTATCAATGCACAATCGACCAGATTGTTTCTAACCTCTGTCAATAAAATAGGTAAAATAGGGCCTACTCTTAACCTTAAAGCAACAAAATAGAAGTTCCAATTGAAGGTCATCCCATCACATTCGCTTTTCACTGATGGCATTTTAATTATATTAGTGAATAGACACCCTGCGAATATCTGCTAGGGTTAAGTCAGCAAAATTAATCGAAACTCATGACACAATTGTTTATGTTTTTCCAGAAACTTTAATTCAGTTATATTAGTTTCATTTTACAAGGCTACCTTTTTTCCTTTGCCATTTTTAGCCTTCAAAGCCTAGACATTAATGCTAGTTAAGGGAGAGCGGTGCGAAACCTTACATGCGGGGCAAACCATACAGTCAGTTTCCGGTTTGTCAATAAAAGTACAGAGCTCAATCAGTGTCGTAGCCTAGCGCTATATCGCACAAACTTGTTTGAAAGACAAAATCTCACTAAGCGCAAGATTTTTATAGAAAAAAAATATTTTTTTCTAGTTTTTGCTCATTTTGAAATGTGAATTAGGTTAAGAATCATTACTTATGAACTAGAATAGTGGATATCACAAGAAACTACTTGTCTTAAGCTTTGTTTTAGTGTCCAGAGAGATCATTAGAAAGGCCAGGGGTCTTGAGGTTAAGATACGAAACTACTACCCACATGGTATGTGATGGGGTAAACCAAACAGAAACTTAGAGTTCGGCTTACTTATAAGTATTCCGGAATTGTCATTGATCAGTAACTGACTTGAGGACCACTTATTCAATACTTGAAACCAAAATTTGAAGAAAATGAGCAGTCTATGCATTCAAGCAGTTAAGCCAGGTATTGACCGTGGATTGCTGCCAGATGCAATCTGTTTTGCAGTCCGGAGTTCTGGCATGGGGTGGCGCCTCTGCCTCTGTCCTGGAACCGCTTGCAGTGACTCAGCGTTCAACAATAAAAATAATTTTGAATAAAGGCTAAAGATATCTGACTTATTTATTATTCTCAGATTTTATGTTCTGAGAATAAGATAACTATATTTGAAAACTTCATTTATCCACACAAAAATTAATAAAATTAATATTTTCTCAACATCCTACCATCAATATATAAGAAATAAACTCAAATTTGGCTTCCGAATTCCTTAACTATAAAATAAAGCTAATCTATTTATTTTTTTTTACTTGGCCCATCAACTATATTACAATCTGCCAATCAAAATATTGAATGCAGAGAATTACAACATCACCGTACACAAGCGAAATGTGGAGGAGATCTGGCCGTTGTATATAGGTGGCGATGTTGCTGACCTATTTTTGCAGTCACCATACACATGAAGCACCTACTTCTACCAAAAAGCAGCCTCCAAAAATTCTGATGAAGCAACCCACTATTTTTTTAAATCTATTCTTCAATTCTTCTCAATTACAAAAATCTATTCCTTATTGTTACAGGGCTTGTAACTGGTTATTTTTAGTTATTTGTTTTGGAATTGGTTATTTTTGTTATTTTTTTGGAATTTTGGTTATGTTTTTTATTTTTTTCAACCTCAAGAACTGCTACAATCCCTGTTTACAGTATTCGTCTGTCAGATGATCTCGTAGCAGCATCGCGGCAGACGAATCTCATCATCCTAAAATGTGTGAAATCTAAGTCTTGTTGTGTGAAAACCAAGTTTCGCCGTCAAATCTAGGCAGATTTGTGATTAGTCTGTCGAGATTTTGTTTTTTACTAAGGTTAAGAATGTATTATCGCCAATATAACGCCGGTTTTCTAATTTTTAGCAGTATTTTTTGTGTACAAAAGGTTATTTTTTGGTTATTTTTTTCTCATTTGAGTTATTTTTTTATTTTTTTCAACCTCAAGACCTGTTACAAGCCCTGCTGTTATCTAGATTACGTACAGTCAGAAGTTATATTATTTAATTTTCACAGGTCACCTTATTTTTATTTTTATTCATGAGCCAATGTGCGCTTTGTGGACAAGGTAATTGTAGACTCCTTCTCACTGACATGTAGTCTTGTGAGGAATATTTACATTTATTTGTTTGTTTTATTTGTAAGCACTGAAATGTATAACGGAAATAAATATCTTGAATCTTGAATCCAAGAACACCCTAAGATACAGGGTTTTCCTTGAGGAAAAACAAAGTTGTCTGCTATAATGGAAAATAGTGACCATATTTTTCAAATTCAAACTCGCCCTGAAAAACAGCATAAAAACTTTTAAGTTTAACAAAGATTATGATGAAGGCTATTTCTCTACATTTTATGACTAGGCCTACCCTGAAATCCAGAAGGCCTATCGTTAAAATGTTTTAAATTCCCTAGAGACAGGCTTAAAAGACTTACTTATCTCAAAAAATCTCTAGATAGGACTTTCCCAACTATACTTTTTTTCTCATGAGAAGTTTTCTGATTTTCCAAATAACTTATGTCTAGATCCTTTTTATCAAATTTGTCGGTGTAATTAAAAGAGCCAATTTCTGATGGTCCTGGTGAAATTGAAATCGCTTGTAATAATTTGGACGATTATTGAAAATATAACTCATCTCAAATGGTTTCAGACTACGACCCACTTGTGATAGAACAGAAAGAGCAACAACAGCCACAATGCATGCCTCTCAGCTACATTCTGCCCTATTTTACGGATGCAGCTCGCAAGGACCACAAAGATGTAAAGCCGAAAGTGAACAAACCTTTGGTGACGACCAAAGCCTCGCCTCCCCCCACCACCCCTGCCCCCGCACCTCTGCAATCCTCGACACAGTCGATCACGCCCAATGGTAAGAATATAATTCTTAAGGGCAGAGGGGGAGTGGTACACGACCGAAATAACGACCTTCCAAACAGTGTAAAGGCTCTTTTTTGTTGTGCTCTACTTGACATCAGTAGTTATTCCAACGGTAGATTTTGGGAGATTCTAATTGCAGTAGACTCCCTTTCATCCGGCCATCTCGGGACCAAGATCTGTTCAGATAACGATTTATCCTGTTAAACCGATGTGCTACAGTGACATGTAGTAGACATGCGAACATTAATTATAGCATGAAAATAGTAGTAAATAGATATATTTGTCTAATATTTCCTTCAGAAGTGTTCCATGACCAATCATGACCAATCATATAGCAGCCATGACCAATCATATAGCAGCAGCACTTTCTGAAACCGCCACACCTATAGTAGCAGCAGCACTATCCAATGAAAACCCACGTGGTCACAGAATGGAATATACTACTGAGCAGTGCTGTGTAAAGTTTTAAATTTCTAGCTCAGATTTTAGCTAAAAAATAAATTATGTATTACATTGCAGCTTGGGAGTGATCGCACCCACCAGGATGGCATTAGGGTTCTGTGTGGGAGCGATTGCTCCCATGCTGCCACGAATGAACTGAGGTAAAAAATTTACATTGGACATTTTTTCCACTCAAAAAATGGTTGATAAGTTGATAAACTAAACAAATTCTAATACACGTCTGTTTGATTGTGTGAGTAGGGATGCACTGATTGAAAATACTGTTAATATTTCAGCAAATCTGTCCAGAACGAGTTGGGTACTTACAGTACACTCTTGATTATCCGAGGTCTTCAGGGCCAAAGCTGCCTCGAATAATACAGAGGTCAATCGTATTTTGAGGTTGGGATGTATAACAAGACCAAAATACATACTGTTTTTAACACAACAAAAAAGAGCACTTAAAATAATATTAAATTTAAAACAAACTGATTCCATCAGAAAATATTTTTCAGAACTAAACATATTAACAGTTTTTAGCTTGGTAATTTATGAATCCATAAAATATAGGTACATTTTTTTTAAATAACAAAATTGTCATTGGAAATTCTACTCACACTTAAAACACCCGATCACACTGCTTTGTTGAACACACAACCTTGAATTTTGCAGGAAACAAATTTTTTGACTGTTTGCCATAACAAATAAAATCAGAAAAAAAATTACAATAAATTTCTCAAATTGTTAAAGGATTTTTTGTTAAAATCATCTATGTATTCATTGGAAGAATTTAATCATAAATAGGATTTTTTTCATTAAAGAATTTATATATACATTTAAGTAAAAATATTATTTTTTTATGTTCTTATAGTAATTGTTGACTCTTTTCCTTGTATATGACATGATGTACATTTATTATGTGGAATAAAGAAGCTTTGAATTTAAGACCACTATGCAATAGTGTACAATGCACTAGAAAAGTTATACTGTTTCCCAACAGTGTGTGAAGCACCCTTAAAAAGTCATTTTCAGTTACAAATAATTTATTTCAGGCGACCATACAAGAAAATAATTTTTTTAGTGGTCGTTATATAAACTATTAATTTTGGAGTTAAAAAAATAAATGTTTTAAGCACAGAGTTACTTTGGATAGCCCAAATTCTGGGGTAACCGGGATTGTATTTAAAAGCAATAAGGGATGTGGAAGAAAGAATCAACACTTAATACACTCCTTTTAATCTGACTCTTTTAGGAGTAAATAGGCCTAAATTGTGGGCTGGATACAAAATACGAATGAACAAAGGGGTAATAATAAAAAATAAATACCAACGAGTTTATACTAAGGCGACTCTTATCAAAATAATTGGATGATGTAATCAATTCTGTTTTATTTTTCCACGAGAAATCACACTGTTAGGGTTTGTTTGCTGTTGGTTAAGTGATATTTCTGAGAGAATGGCAAGTATCTAGCAGCCAAATCATTTTTTTTATAGAAGGTTCATATATGTATCTTCAACAGTGAATAATATTGTTGATCTAACCTTTTTCAAAAAGGTTTGACTCTCACAATACCATTACTGGAATATTTCATGTGCAAATAACTATCTCCATGAATGTTGATAGTTGTTTAAAAAAAATCATGTAGGTACATTACATTTTCATTTTTTCCATCCTTAATTTTTTTATAATTTAAATTTAATGATTTGTATTTATTAACACTGTAAGAAGGGGTCCAAGGTAGAAAAATTGTTCCTGTTATTCGTGAAGTAATTTTTGGGCTTGGCTTAAGTCTCTCCTCTCCCATCACTTGCAGGGAAATGCACATAAAACAATCAAAAAATCTATCAAGTACTTTTCAAATGACTAGGTGGGGTTTTCACCTTTCTACCAAACACTCCATGTAATTTTTATTGTGCAACACTAATTGAAAGCTCACATAAAACGGCTGTTGCCAGTATCAATAACATTAAACTAACGGCTCAGTTACTGTGGCATCAATGGTTGATCTGTTTGATTTTAATGTTGTTTTATATGTTTATCTGGATTCCCCAATAAGTAAACTAAACCGTTAGTTTTTACATTAAACTTTTAGTATTGTAATTAATGTAGGCCCTAACGATGTAAAATGTAACAAAGATAAAATAATAGCTTGCAGTTGACCTGCATTCTCCACAAATTTTAAAATGCTCAAAAACATATCCCATACTCCTTTATTTGCATAGGGGATGTTTATATGTATGTATAGCGCAAATATTGTTTGAATTAGTTTAATAAAATATAGTGTGAGTAGATCCCCCTCAATCCGGTTACTATGAGGCAGTCTTGGTTGGGTAGTGATTTGGCCAGATAAACCATCTTAGTGTGAAAAAGACACTTTAATCCACTTTAATCCCAGTCAACCTTTAATACACAAAATTAATCCTAGATAATCTTACGTAACTATTTAATTCCATCCAAACTATCATTACAGTCTCTTTGTTTGGTGATTTCTTTGGTGAAAGATAGACATGTCAGTAAAATCAATAAGATAATGATTTGTATTCCAAATTAAATCATGCAATCAGCAAATAAAACTTCAGATGAAAATAAAATGAAATTTATTGAAAAATACTATATTCATGCTGAACATGCATAGGGCCTCATGGCCTTTCCTTATATTTAACCAACGCAAAACACTGCCTGAAGTGGTTACAGTCAGAGATGAGTCGTTTCTCAGCACCGTTCCACGGTACTACAATGTCGTGGGCAGTATCGTAATGTAACGGTTTGTTAATGTAATGTTATCTTAATGTAACGGTATCTTAAGTGACGGTATCTTAATATAACAGTCTTAATGTAACGGTATCTTAATGTAACGGTATCTTAATGTAACGGTATCTTAATGTAACGGTCTTAATGTAACGGTATCTTAATGTAACGGTATCGGTAATTAATTACTTTCATTACCCTAATTTCAATAGCAATACTTTTGATATTTTGCGTGAGTGGTGGAAGTAACTAATTAATCTATAAACAACTACATTAAGTTACTTCGTTAAGGTTTAGGAAATCCATTTCTCTAGTGATTTACAAAAAAAGCAGGATAAAGCGAGGAGGCCAGATATATAATACAAGGGATCCCACTGTATTGTAGTCTTATATTTTTTAAAATCGGTAAAAACATTAATTAGGCTGGTTAATAAATATACTAATGTTGAAAAGCGGTTTTGTTTACATTTTCTATATGTTTTCTTTCTATGTTTTCTATATCAAGTTTGATATTAAAGTAATTTTTGCCGAAGAAACTCTATATTTAAGTAATTACAAATTGGGTCTATTTTAAACCAATTTGTATGATAAGTTAGAAGACTAATTATTTAACCTGATAATTACTTGGGTCGGTGATTAATTTGTTTAGTTGATTGAGAAGCAAATTGATACTCTTGTCTACAAACTAATGAAGAGATTTGTTTCCTAACTTTTTATTTTATCTTTATAACTTGTTTGAATTACATATTTATTCACAGAAATATACCGATTAAAACAGTTTTATTTTCAGCCATAAAAAGTTATATTCGTGTCTTCTCAGTTAAAGAATGAAAAAGAAACACATTCGGGTTTTTAAATAAAGAAGAATCACAAATTTATGACAAACGTTTTGATTTACTAATTTTCCTGGTTTGAAAAATGTTGTGTAAGTTTTAATTTTATGAAAGCAGTCTCAATACTCTCTTCAATTACCAGTACAAAAACATATAAGATACTATTATCACTATAGCTATCACTCTCTTCTACAAGTTTGCAGGTCAAACGCGATAAAAGGCAGAGGATTTAAACTCAAGAACGTTACCTAAGGGAAAAATCTGCTCTTAAAAAAGTCTGTTGGAGTAAATATTCTTTAAATCTCTCTATATCCGACCTAAAACAAATCAATGAAGCTCTAAGTTTTCTAACAGTTGTCTCAAAGGCAAGTTTCTGATTCATGAATCGTATTTCAGATAATCATCAATAGTGTTTGTAATAAACCGTCTGTTAGAATATGTTTTCAGTTCAAGCTGAATTGAAAAAAAACTCTTATAAAGCTATGCTCTTAATAGGTATTGTTAAGGATATAAAAAATTACATGTGTGGGTTAAAAACTAAAACTGTCTAAAAACCGTTAACTTCCAAGCAAACTATGTTTTATATGATTTTGCACCAAAATAGTTCATATCAATACTATATCGTTACCTTACAACAAACCTTAAACGTGATCGGTGAAACACGTCCCAGCATTTTCTCCACTGGGTTATCAAACGGCAGTAAGTAATAAAAATATATTAACAGCAAACAACATTTTGTTGTGCTCTGACAATGTCTGATTTGCAGCGAGTGTAATTAGATTTTATATCAAACCACACACCGGTTCTGAAACTGTATGGATTTCATCTGGATTTTCATCATTGGTGATGTGCACAACGTTGACCTCTATACGACTAATTAGTTTTAATAGGTATTGTCAAGGGTATAAAAAATTTTCTGGGTCCATAACGACTTCCAAGTAGTAGTCTAAAGATTAAAAAAAAACCAGAGTATATAATATTGCTATTTTGTCTCGTAAGTTTTTATTTTCACCCTGGTAAACATAGTTTTTTTTCTTGGTTTACTTTGCAGTCATAAACAATTTCAGCAAAAATTATTAATCGTTTGAAAAAATTTGCTTTTTAGCATATTGGTTTTTAAAACATATGAGGGACAGATCTAGTAATTGTACTGCTGATAAGTGTCACCTTGACCCTGAGATAAGGCTTATCTTTAGAAAGTGAAGAAGTTTGAATTAGAAACTGTAGGAAAAAAATATTTAATTTGGTACATCCTAAAAATAAAAGAGGGTCACGTTCCTCTATAGTTCATAACAACTAAGAAGGCTAATAAATATTTTCTTTAAAAGAAATAAAAAATATAAGTTTCATATAGGTTGGAAAGTTTTTACATGTTAAAAGTTTGTAACTAACTCACGTTATATTTTCCAATATCAACATTTAAGTTTTCTTAATTTTTAGTTCAAGTTCCGGTTTCCCGACTGAGCCCAGCCAAACCCGTGTCTGTGGCAATCATTGAGGTTTCACCAAAAAATAAACCCAGCCAGTCGAAGGCTATTGCGGGCAAGTCTTTTTGCAGTGATCCTCTCCTCATCCTATCCCAACTACTAACAGTGGTTTTATTTTCTATTTAACAGACTGTGATGTATTCTCTTTGGTTTGTGATATGTGGTTGTGCTGTGTGTTGGGTTTACAGGGTGTCTACTGATACTGGAAATACTGGAATTATTCTTGAATTTCAAATTATATACTTGAACTTCACGAAATGAGTTAGTTCGTAAAATACAGTTTGCCAATGATTTGATACATATGAATATAAAAAGTTGTATATCCATTTTCGGATGTTAGAAAACCGAAATTATACTCCTACTGTTCGGTTACTAAAATTTGAGGAGAAATTAAAAGATTGAGAAAAAAGTCAATTTAGCAGAATCTTTGAGAAAAAATTTAAATTTATTGGAGAAGAAAAAGTTCAAAATATTGTAGATTCTAAATAGACAGTGGTTTAAAACAAATATCCAACATTTTTCATAACATGTGTACTGCATTTCTTCCTAGTGTTTATCAACACAACTACTTACTATTAATTTAAGTTTGCCAAAAGAAATTAAAGGAAAAGAGTGCTATTAGGCGAGACAGCAGCAGCGTGAAGACCTCATAAATTAATAAAAATAATATAAATCGTAAATAAATGTTCTAATTGTTGGAAAGTACATTTAAGTGTGTTGTAAAAGGATAGTTTCATCCTGGCAGTAAAAGTTATTAAATGATTGAAATTAACAAGGGTCATCAACGGTACTCCCTTGTCATGTTGACAGTTCATATTTGATCAAGGTGCTGGAGTTTTGTTCAAAAATGTACTGGAATTACTGGAAATATACAGGAATTCTAAAATCAGAAGTTAGTAGACACCCTGGTTTAGTTTTTATTAGATTAAAAAATAAATTGGCCCTACTCTATAATAACAGGAAAGTCTTTATTCTCATTTTTATAATTTAAAATTGTGTTCTGTTATACAAAAAGTTTTATGATTCTTTTGTTCGATGCCTAAAATATTTTTTCCCATTTTCCTGTGATCAAATTTTGTAAATTCTAAAAAAAACTTAAAATAAAATAAAAATTGTAAAATTTCCCAACTTTTTCTGCGAGATTTGAAATGTGACTAGCTTTGATGTGCACTAATAGTGCTATACCTAACAACTAACTGTTTTTGTCTGTAGTATAAAATTTTATTGATGGATTGGGAGCTGGGAGGTAGAAAATTACGTCATAAAGGTGCATATGTTAAAGCTATGTCATTTCGAAGAGGCATCCTGTGGGGTTTCAGAAATGGGTTTGTGAGCCCTTAATCTGGGGGCTTTATCGAAGGTGGAAAAACCTGAATGTGACTTTTGTGTATTCTCTATAAGAATTTCATGGGAACGAAGTATGCAGCTTTGTTGCAACAGGCATTTTCAAATGGGGTGGTTTTAAGTTAAGTCAATATCCAATAAAATTTGCCTAGAAGAAGTCCCTGTATGTTAAAACATAAGGAATATGTAAAGTGCTCTCCCCCATAAAAAAAATTTCTTTTTTTCTTATGGGTGGAAATGTGCTTTTCTCCCCATAAGAATAAAATGGGAAAAATGTATGCAGTTAAGCTGCCACGGAAATGCAAAAATGGGTGATTTTAGACTAATTTGCAGTAGATCTTAACTGATTGAAGTCACATATCAAGTTTCATTTAGATATTTTTAGAAATAAGGGAGATGTATTTATTACCCATAAGGTTAACATTGGGACATGTACTATCACCCCAGTATATCTGTAACCAATTGGCATAGAGCAATATTTCAAAATGCTAAATTATTTGTTTTTTAAGCTGAATTCAATGGTGTTATTTCAAATTATCTACATAAAAATTACACTTGCACAAAACCTATATTTGGGGATATTTTTTTCTTGGATTTTCAAGTTGGTCCACCTTCAAAAAAGCCCCCAGACCCCCAGATTGAGGGCTCACAAATCTTTTAACAAATACTTTTTACATAAAATTTTTGACTGCCTCTTTCTTACACCTTGCCTCTATACACAGTATTGATCAGTGCATGGAACATAGGAAGCCAAACAAAAGGGATGGTGAGCTGCTATAGGGAAAGGTAGATGTCACTGTTGGTGATGTAAAATACCCGGGGTATTGAAAAGTCCGGGTAAATAACTCCGGGTGTTTACCCGGATAAATACTCAAAATCCATAAATAACCAGCTATTTTAGGTAAATAAAAAACATGCCATATTTATTGATTTTTACCCTCTACTGTCAATTGTATGATGTTCTAAAATAGCTTATAACTATTTATTTACCATGTTTTACTTAACATTTTTTAATATCTAAAATTAGGAATTTTTAAGTATAAAAAAATGTAAGATTGGTGGAACAAATGAACTGGTAACATCTCAGGTTACTCTACCAGCCCATGGCTATTTCAAGATAGAGTAAATATGACTTTATCAATAACTTAAAATATGTTTTTGCCTAATGTGGTACTCCAAAAGTACCCAAAATTTGTAAATGAACCTACCAAGGAATTTTTACTTATTTGTTGACTAAAAATAAGAACAATTAAATTTATCCTTGGCAACCTTATTCCCTATTTCAATGTTACTTTCATTATAACATCTTCGGCCTGGTTTGCACGACGACCAGACAGTAGGACAGTAGAAAAAAATTCTATTTTTCTCTTTTGTTTATTAAAGGTGTTACTGTCCTCTGTACTGGTTGTCGTGCAAACCAGGCTTTAGAACACTCTAATGTCATGATGGAACCTTGGAAAGCAAAACTTAAAAATTCCCTATGAATTGGATAAAATTATGCATCAAATGGACATTATCACCCTATCTATGAGAATTAAAAATACCCGAGATTTGGGTATTAATGTTGATCATGCTAAGGAATAAAATGATCATTGAAACCATATACAAAACTTTAAAACACTTTCAATCATTATTTGAAATCTTTACGGTATGGCAATTGCTTAAAGAGAAGACAGTCTCTTCTAAATCCAGTAAAAATCAAAAATACCCAGGTTTTATGTATTTATCCGGGCTTGGGTAAATAGGTACCCATTTTATATTTACCTACCTGCTGGGTATTTACCCGACCCACATCACTAGTCACAGTTAAGCTCTTCAATTTCAGTACTCAATCATCTGTGGGAAATGGGAAAAAAACTTGATGTAAAAACAGTATTATGCTTGAACATTTAAACAAACCTTCGGTAGGGTTGGGTTGTTATGATAATTTGCCTAAGATTTCCCAACTCTTTGCCTCTCTACTTGTTTCATGGCCCCCTATGTAAAAATTGCTTAAATTGGTCTACGATAATTTTTGATGGCTCCTTATAGCTTATTTTGTTACTTAGTTTTCATTAGCTTTCCACTAGTTCAATTTTTAAATTATTCAATAGAAAAAAAAGTTTCAATAATATGACAATAATAATGTTATTGAAGTTTTAATGACAGATTTATTTTAAGAGTTAGTATGCAACACATTAGTAAGCAATTTTACTAACATATACAAAATAAAAACTTTAGAGCTAAACTGAGCTGTATGGAAAGTTACTCAGAGACCCAAAAGAAGGTAGTTAGCTGCTCAGCAGTGTACCAGCCGCTACACAAATTTAGAAAAAATTAATTTCGCACGGTTCTTTCAAGCCCATACACGCTCATTTAAGGGTTAGGATGTGATCTAGTTCGAGATTGTAACACACTTCTTAATTCATATTCATCTTTAACCCCTAATCTGCTGCACATGAGTTAGCTCGTGGTATTATTCTGAAACCCGCGACTGCTGTGCACGAGATATCTCGTGCAACACTCTCGCTTCGTCAACTGCGACGCCCGTGTTTACTCGGATTTGACGTTCTCGGCTGATTTATTTTCTTATTTGTTAGTACAATTGTTCTGCTAGGTTTTTTTTCATTCTACGACTGTACCCTGACGAGTTGCAGACCGTTTGGTGCTGCACTCTAGTGGATTTTTCTGGAACTACGTCCACGCCACGAGTTCTGCAGTATCGCGTTCGTCGCGCTGAGACGAAAACCCTGCAATGTGTTGTTGATCGTGTAATTAAACTGCGCACTACTGATCACGTAAAAAACAGCGGGGGCAAATTAGTCCGCAGTTAAGGGGTTAAGTTTAAGTAGTAGAAAATAAGTATTTCTCACCTTTAATCCTTATTCCTGATAACCTGGCACTTTAAAAACTGTGATCCCCCCTATTGGTTTACACTAAACCGAGTTGGTACTTAACTGAACTAGTAAAAATCATTAAATGAGCCAGGTATAGGACTTAATCCCATAAAAGGCCCCACAGAAATGGTTCCAAATGTTGGCATACTCCTAAGCTGTAGACTAACCAAAGCATAGATACAAGTTCAAAAAATTTACTGAATATCTGAAGTAGCCGAGACTAACATTGTTACAGGCATTGCCTGAGCTTCCAAAGGCCCAACTAAGTTAAATATGCCTAAGGAATGGCCACATAAAAATACATAGGGAATTAGTCTATTGTAATATTTGAATTTTCTACTAATTCATCACCATCATTCTTTTTGCTTTACCTTATACGTCACCAGTCAAAATACTGAAATTAGTAAATAAAACGATATTCTCACCTCTTGTTTTCCCTTTATCTCGTGATTTCCTGAGTTGTTACTGCTTACCAATACATGGACCCTGCACCAAAGACTAGTTTAGACGACCAATCTTTTGCAAGGAATAACTCAAGAGTACAATCAAGAAATTTAGTTTTCCAATCTAACTCAGCATTCTGCTTGTTAATCACAGAACGTCTGTAAAAATCGTAGCAAAACCTAACTCAAGAACTTTGTTTTCATATTACATTTTTGTCCTTCATTAAGTTTTATGTGAGTTTTGCAGTTCAGTATAAACAGCCAATAGAAACGGTAGGCTAAGGTGAAGCATTGCAGCAGGCCAGCTTATCCTAGGCTACTTAGGATATGCATATTTCAACATCAGATTGAAATGCTTAAAAATCAGGTGGCATGTTTCAAAGCTTGATCTTGCTTTACCTATTGATGGTGATTTTAGTGAATTGATATAGGCCCTAATTAAAAACTGTAAAAGTGTGTCAGCGAATCAACAGGAAAGGTCCTGATGTTAATAAGGGCCGTATGACACTAGTGCAACATTGCACGCATATTATTGCACACGAAGTTCAAAAAACATCTGAAACATTTCTGCAACTAACCGCGAAACTAAGTTTCACAAAACTAACATGAAACTTTTTATTTCTGCTGAAATATGTTTGATGATTATTCGGACATTTTGTGTAATTAACCTTTAAAGTGGGGCCGCATAGACAGAAGATCACGACAGATTATTGGAGTGAGGCTAAAATAGAAAAAAAAATTGAGAGTGGGCGTATGATATTTTTGTATTTTTATTTTCTTTAATAAAAATTACATTTGGGGCTTGGTTTTACTCTCTTAATACCTAAAGATATAAAATTTGAAGTATTTACCCACCAAAAGTGGAGTTACGATGCTTTGATTTTTTTACTCAGTAAACTTTTCAAGGTATCATAGAAATGAATCTTTCTACAGAATTTCACTAAACAGATAAAAATTGTGGGCGCTTAAGTGACAAAATGTGTTTATAAACTTTGGAACTGATGGTGTTTTTGGCATCTGGGGGCCCCAAAACAAGAAGTTATCATGTTCCCATGCTGCAGAGCCACACTGGACATGTCAGTAGCTCGTTATTCCAAAGGAAATTTGCCAAAAGTAGCCTTCTCTAGTGTTTTCTTACTCTGTGCTCCTCGGTTCATGAGCAGGCCTAATTATTATTCCTCAGTTTATGTTGTACAAAACTTGTCTAATATTGTCAATATTCCATTGCCTCGTTTGCCGAAACCTTTTGCGACATTTTTATATTGATATACTTAACACGGTTTTGTGAGAGTTGCACGGTATGACTTAAGTTGCATTTGTGTCATATGACCCTAACTTTTATTTGTGGTAATAAAGATTTGTCGGTCCAGGAAGCGAGGCAGATGACGATGAGTTGATGAGTGAGTTGGAGGACAGCAACGACTCGTGGACCACTCCGGAAGAGTTCAGCTCGGAATTTATCCTGCGCTATGGTAGCAAGTAAGTAGGATTTGTCTGAAAAAATAACAAGTTTTATACTTGAATTATTGGTACTTTGACATTACTCGGAGGCCACTATTTTTAGAGATTTTTTTTACTGGATACGAAAAATAATTTAAAGAACATACTTTAATTGACTTACTGTGCGAATTTGACATAATTATGATAAGCGGTCTTTATGTCATGCCTCTCAGAAGGCTGCGATATCGGGGAGGATTGAGAACGCATCGGCACTGCTAGCTGCCACCCTTAAACAGTGCGCTGCGGCGGTCATGTCAGGTTAGGTTATTATAAATATGTTAGTAGACTTTCCTCATTTTGTTACATATTGAACGATACCAGATGAGTCTGAGTCATTCTTTCACCCTCCTAATACTCTCTAAGTAGGCCAAGGTCAGGTCATGTGTGAACCACCTGTCAATGGGATTTGGCGGGCAAAAGTATGACTCATCTGGTATCCTTTGATTCATAATGAAAAGAGGAAAGTCCTTCTAACACAGTTATGATAACGTAACCTAACATAACCGCCGCAGCGCACTGTATAATGGTGACCTCTGTATAATACCAAAGTACCTAATTATTTTATGATGATATGGATATACCTAGTGAGGAACATGGTGGAGCTTGTGTGTTTTCATAAAAAATCGACCAGATTTTGATTTTTTAGGGTCGAGGGAGAAAAAATTATATTCATTTGTTATCCTAATGAAAATTTATTGAACTATGTCAATTATTGTCCTTCCAAACCAAAAAATCCAGTTCTTACTGCTTTTGTTTGAAAACATACAAGCTTCACCATGTTCGTCACGAGGTATAGATGATTTTGTTAATTCTTCTAAGTGATGAGAATTTGTTAATAGAAATTACCACTCATAAAATTGCTTGTCACTTTGGGCAAGTAATTTTTAACCAGTGCACCTTGGCACAGTAATTCTTTGTGGTCTTCTACAGTAATTGTTTAAGCTATGGTTATTACATTTTATCCAGGGTGGTGTACGTGGATACTTGTTATTTTCCTGCTAATATACGGTGGCGCATCCTGTAATCCAGCAACTTGGAGGTCACAAATTGTGGATAGTTATAAGTGATGGCTTGTGGATGTGGTGTTCCCTAGTGGTGGGGATTAACTAGTGAATACAACATCCCTACATAATACCATCCTCGTAATTAAACCAGTTCATAAGTGAATTTGGCGTAATTGTGATTTGGATTCCATGTTAAACTGTGGGTTCCCTTGTTGTTGGGCTATTAATTAACAATCCTGTCTAGGGAACGTGTCGGCCTTAAGTCAGTAAGTAGAGTACAAGATCGCGACACAATCACCTGTCATTCATACTTGGCTTAAAATGCCTACCTGAGAAGATCGCCTTTGAAGTAATGTATTATGTATGTACTAAAACAATCCCTATCATAATGTTGGTTAAAGTAAAATAGGAGATATCCATTACGTACCACACTGAATGTCTGTGTAACAGCCTTAAAGCGGCAATGTGTTCCATCATATGCTTAAGTTTGCCACAAACTGATATCTTATATTAAAGAAATAAATAATATAAAACAGCAAGTTTTTGCGTGCACTAAATTGATTGTGATTGAGTGACTGAGGGAAGGATGGGAGAGTGTTGGCGGTTGAATTTAGTATTTTAACTTCTCATTAATTTAAAGTTAAGTATTGGAAATTTATTTTATCTGTATATAAAGCCCAAACTACCTACGACTTTAGAGGAAACCATGAGTCTGTCACCCATAAACACTATAATTGAATGAAAGATCTCAGTGAGAAAATCCCAGGGCAAATATTTGTTTTTTGATGAGATTTTCCCTAAGTGAGCACAAATATAAATAAAATTGCTGAACAAATGATAAATTTGTTTTTATTACATTTTTTTACTTTTTCCAAGCGATGCAGGACACCATAAGATAGTTTATGTAATAAGTAATAGATAATCAAAAATTAACAACTGATAGTTTTTAAGAGAAAGTAGCAAACCTAAACAAAAGATATCAACATTATTTGAGAGGTTTTGACCGCTTTCCCTTAAAAACATTTTAATACAGGGTGTTGATAAAAAACCCTTCAGGACTTCGGGATATGGTTACTTATATCAAAACTAAGAAAAAAGTTCCTATAAACATGGGTCCTAAAATGCTCGGTTATCCGTCTGTCGGTCTGTATGTGTTTTTAACATGATTTTGCATAACTTTGGAACTACTAAAGATATCAACTTCAAACTTGGTACGTATATGTTGACTAATAGGACCTATTTTGGTGCGGAGTATCAAGTTTCTACTTTGTACCATTTCAAAATGGCGGCCATTTTTATATTTTAAAACTTAATATCTTAAAAACCGTAAATTTTACAAAAATCTTACAAGAGACAAAAAAGTTGCGCAATTTTATTTCCTACAAAATAATATCAGGATTATTAAGATTGAACGACAACTAACGGAGTTATTGCAATTTTTCCATTAGAATTGTAGCAAATTTGCTATAACTGCCATAAACAAGCATGTATTGTGTTGAATAAATTGCAATAGCTCCGTTAATTGTTGTTCGATCTTAATAATCTTTATATGGTTTTGTAGGAAATGAAATTGCGCAACTTTTTTGTCTCTTGTAAGATTTTTGTAAAATTTACGAATTTTAAGATATTAAGTTTTAAAATATAAAAATGGCCGCCATTTTGAAATGGTACAAAGTAGAAACTTGATACTCCGCACCAAAATAGGTCCTATTAGTCAGCACATACGTACCAAGTTTGAAGCTGATATCTTTAGTAGTTCCAAAGTTATGCAAAATCATGTTAAAAACACATACAGACCGACAGACGGGTAACCGAGCATTTTAGGACCCAAATTTACAGGAACTTTTTTCTTAGTTTTGATGTAAGTAACCATATCTCGAAGTCCTGAAGGGTTTTTTATCAACACCCTGTATATCTCTACTATAAAGTGCCCTTAGGTATTGAAAACACCAAAAAAGTAAAAATGGTCTAGTGGCTCTTTTTTTAAATAGGTTAAAATTTTCTACAACTTTGTTACGCTTGGTTTTTTCTTTTTATTTGGTGAATCAATCTATACTCACAGTCATGAAGAATCTTGTGTTTTTGATAAGTTTTCAGCTTCTTAACCCCCTGAAAATAACTCATCAGTGTTTTGCTTTTGTCCTCAATTTTATACCGACAGTAACCTCAAGTTCGCTCAACATTTTAATGTTTCAAACCTCAAGGCTTGCTGATGTTGCCCCCAGTTCAAGGGGGTGAAACAATTAGTTATCCATCTATCAAAAGCACTGGATCGCTTATGATGGTGAATCTATATTTGATTAATTAATTTAATTAAGTTTTAAAAAACTAAATGGAATTCCCAAGTCTCTGCTTCCTAATACCCCGTTTCACTCAAACTTACCCGAAGCACTCTCAGTGTATATACTTAATTAAAGATATCCTAATAATAGTTTATTTTTTCTTGTTGAAAATTAAAACAAATACGGCAGCTCTTTCTTCTCTGTATTATTTTCATGTACACAACCTCATGACATGTTATTCCATCGGTTGGCAAGATGATAATTCAAACAGCAATGTTGTGTTTTTGCACAGCTGTTTCTGTTTTCAGAATGGTTACACCAAGTTCGCCAGGTCCCAATGGAATCAACTTGGAGAAGCCCTTTGCCTGCCCCGTGCCTGGGTGCAAGAAGAGGTACAAAAACGTCAATGGAATTAAATACCATTCAAAAAATGGCCACAAACACGATGGAAGGTAAAGATATAGTTAACAACCCTCCAGTATACAGTCAACTCTCGATAATTCGAACCTCAATAATTCTAAATCCTCGATAACTCAAATTATTTTTGATTCGCCTCGGAAAAACCCAGTCTAAGTCAAAACAAAAACCGTGTGTGGTTCAAAATAATTTTATGGTAATACTTTACCTCCGTAAGTCAAAGCAACTTAATGATCACCTCTATAACTCAACATTCAGCAGATAACTGGAATTAAACTTGGAATTTACCTATATAAGTCGAAGATTACCTCTATATCTCAAAGTTTTCTCAACTGACCTCATTAAGTAGAAACCCTGGCGTACTGGGTGAAATGAGTTAATGAGTCATATCCGGTCTATTCTCTACCTCAGTAACTCGAAATTCATATGGTTTACCTCTGTATCTCGGATGTAGCTCAAATCAACTCTGTAACCCGAAATCAACCAAGAATTAATTACCTCTATATTTCAAACTGTGCCTAAGTTGAACTGTACGTAACTCAAAGAAAACTCATATTCCCATGATGATTTCAAGTTAGCGAGAGTCCACTGATATAGGTCATATAATAGGCTCTCTAAAGTGAACCAAAAAAATGACAATCCATTCAAGTCATAGATGATACTAGGTCTTAGGATCGTTCCCCTTTTTAAGGTGCGATGTTGCCAAATCTTTTAAGATAAGATGAGAACTGTCCTGTCCCTGATGACACCACCTTGTCGAGACCGACTCATAGTTGTGTTTTGATTTTTACATTTGCTTTACAGACGAGCAAACAAGTAAGTCGGGATCTGGAATTTGAAAAAGAACCTGGAGAAGAACCTTGAACAAAACAAGATTAATAACACACTGTCAGGAAGACCTAGATAAAAAACCTACTAAAACAGAGAAATGTAAAAGTAGAAAATAAAATGCTTAAAACAAAATAAAAATACTATCATTCACAGAAATGACAAAAATCATGAATCAGATCGGGCGAAAAAAAGTCTGTCGGGAGAAGCAGGTGTTGACCACAGCCAACCAAATTGCAGTGCATTTTTGGTGACGAGAACTTGAATCAGAGACGTGTGATATTCAAATTCCACGACACTTTGTTGTTAAGTGAACTTTTAGCTGATTTTGCTTGTTGGCCTTCCTTCGGGCTAACATGTTGTGAGAATTTTTTACAGAATTAGAAATCACCCTATGTTGAGATTTAATTTTTCTTCTTTCAACTCTTTGTTCAATGTGGGCAGCCATACTAGCCTTATTTTCAAATGAGGATTGACTAATTGGTCGGTTTGGTTTTATGGAAGAAGCTTTAATTACTTTTATCTATGACCATTGCAATAATCACCAATAACGATGTTACAACTAATGTCATAATTAGGTCCATTATTAAACCAAATACAAACCCGTTGCATAAAGTTAACTTTATGCAACTGGTGTCACTTTATGATACAGGTTCTAGACCAATGGGAGCGCGGCATTTGACGAAAGTAGTGTCATAATGGCAATTACGCAATTTGCACATCAGCTGATTGTTGCATTATGATTCATGTTTGAGTTGACTTATCCCATCAGCTGATTGTTCCACAACAATTCATGGTTAAGTCTGCTTATGTGCCTAACCTCAAATTTGAGTTGATCTATTCCATAATTAGTTAAAGTCATGAGTTCTGTTTAACTTCGGGGAAAATTTTGTTGTATATTGTTGGTTGTAGATAAAGTAGTGTATGCAACGATTGTATTATGCCTTTAAGCCACTAGTGAGATATTACTTGCGAAATCGTGGCTTAAAGACATTCATAATACAGTCGTTGCATAAACCACTATCCTTTAAACCAGAAACTTATTTTTACCACTTGTTTTTTTTCACTGACGTGTGATAGGCTTATAAGTGTTCTCGTTTGTTTTTATTTCATTTGTAAATTTGTGATTTTAATGTTTTAATGTATTGTGTCCGACAATGACATAGTTGTGTCGAAACATAACACTGAGGTTACAAAATCTTTTTGTAGTGAAGACGGAGTTGTGTACCCAGTTTGTCAACACTGTCCTTGTGAATGATGCAAAAACAGTAGGAATGTTGTCTTATATTTGCACTTTTGTCATCTCACAAAGTTTAAATAAAAAAAAATTTAATTCCTCAGCACTGTCTTATTATAATCGACATTAAAATAGAAGAAAAGTTTTTTAAAACTTAACGATTGCACCACCTTAATTTGATCGATTTTCATCGCAGGGTTCGGAAAGGCTTCAAATGTCACTGCGGCAAGAGTTACAAGACAGCGTCGGGCCTGAAGAACCACACGACGGTGATGCACAGTGGAGCCAACATGACAACAATCACGACTCAGACGGGAGAGGTGCTGCAAGTCCCGAGCAGCCAGGTAACGATACAACCCATCCGGGCGTTGACGCTGAAACACATCGCCAGTCTCGGACTGCCCGTCAAAACCTTGGTCGTCGCTACCAAGACGGTTGATAAGTCCAGACCTCCCACGCCCCCCACCCCCTCGCTGGGGGTCCTTACCCCCGCCACTTCCCCGGACTCTCCCCTCCCCTCCCCTTCCCCCACTCCCGCCCCCCAGCCCGGCCTAGCCACGTAGATCCCCCCGTCTGTACTTATTTTGTTATTTACTGTTATTGCTTTGTTAATTTTACTATCGGTTATAAAATGTATTGAAATCAATGTATAATGAGAAGAGTTTTTTGTTGTTAAATGCTGATCATTATCGATATTGTATTTTAAACTATCGCTCTATCACCCTTCTGCCAAGCAGGTTGGAAAATGTAGCCCTTTATTTTTTAACTGGAAATCAACAAATCAACACTTTATATGATTACTATATAAAAAAGTAATATAATTTATTTTTTAACCATTTTATTTCTGCTAAGCAGTATATAAATGTGTTATATATATTTAATTTTAGCTTTGTTTTTACTAGCAGATATTTCCTGCCTAAAATATATTTTAAAAGAACAATTATTATATGATCTTATAATTATTTCAGTGTCTTATTGTTTTTCTTACTTTAAGTTTGTTTATTGTGAACAAACTTTAAACTCTGTTCAGAACTAATTAAGTTAATGAGTTACAGGAAAAATGAAAAAAGCTTTTTGTCAGAGTCTTTGGAATGAGATTTAGCAGATCTGGAATTTAATGTTAAAATGAAAATTAAAAACTCATTAAAAATAGTCCCATTTACAATATTTGTTACTCAGTCTTTAAATAGAAGCTTTATTTTTTAGCCTTTGGAATATATATAAGCATTTGAAGGAATACGAAATATGAATACAAATTGGGCACCATACATAATCTCTAAGACATAATACTATTTAACACTTATTACCTTGGAAAGATTTATCAGATGTGTTTTCTTAAAAGAAATACTGTAATTAATAAATTTGCAACCCTTGGTCTTTATTATTTATTATTTTCACTTGGCTAATTAATTATATAACTTTTTAGTTCGAGATAAAATTAAATGTATTGTAAGGTTTTATTTTTCTATACAATGGTCAGTTTCCAGATCTGCCATACCTCAGTCCAAGTAGTCTCAATCCAAAGTAATCTTTGTAGTAAAAAAAACTTGTAACTACAATTTTGGGGTTTAGTTCCCCATACGTAGTTATTGTAATGAACTAAATTTGTTGATATATTTTATTTCTTCAAATTAGACCATTGCAATCTCAGATTGTTATTTTTGCTTACAAAACATAATAAATCAACCATAACAGAAGAATCACTAACTAATTTTCTAATTTGAACTAGAAAAAATATTTTTTTACTATTTTGATAAGTGTTATTAAGAAAGAATTACGTAAAGTATTATCATAAAAATATTACCTCCAACACTCCTTAATTTTAATTAAAACATTTTCTGTATGAAAAATATATTTTTAAGTTGTTTATGTACCCACTGGAAATTATTTACTATAGGTAAAACCACTTTTGTTTTCTTTGTGTGGGTAAAGGTTTTAATAAGTTGTGTAGAGATAGAGAGCTGATGTACTCATGACTCAATGTACTAGGATAATTTACTTATTTAATTTTAATTATATACAAACCAATCATTCGGATGAATGAAAAGTTTATTCTACCATTGAAGAAATAGAATACAAAATAAGTTTTAAAAATTAAATGTGTAATTTGCATTAAAGCCCAAATTTCATTTAAAAAAATTACATTGATCAAATTGTCCAAAATAAAATTAAACCAAGATTTTTTGTCATGTTAACTTATATTTCCATCTATATTTTATTGTCTTCCTATTTCATAATTAGAGTAATATTAATTAAATTTTGCAACAATTCATTACATTTGGAACATTTAAATTTCAGGTCTGTAGAATTTAATTAAATAAAGCATATCAATAATTAGTTTTCATCCTGTTATTTTTATAAGTTTTTGTTTTTTACCATCATAAATTTAAACACCAAATTATTTTCATAAATCATATTGTATTATACAATTCCTAAACATTTATATGTGAGATGTGAACTTTTAAAATACATGGGAACATAATAGATACTGATTGATTAAGTAATTATACTCGGTTATAGCTTATACATTCTTACCGAATTGTTATGTCAGTCATGAAACAATTGTTCTAGTTTGTAACCATTCAGACCTCGTGTTTTAATGATTTATTAATACTCAAGAGTGCACTTTATCTCTTTTTGTACAAAATAGTTTTCTGTTATATTTCAACTTTAAGACTTCTTATCAATCAAATATAGAAGTCAAGTTTTATTTTCAATATTTTTATGGTGAATTATAATTTTTGGTCTAGTACAAAACATATCTGACATTTATGTTTCTTCGTTGGATGTAAAATTAAAACTGCAATCTGAAATCAGTTATTATTCTATATTTACAACTGTTTAAAATGGTTATCTAATTAAATAAAAACTATAAATGTCAGTGATGATATATAACATCACTTTATGACCTGTTTAATTATTTTTTTTAGATATAGACGATAAATGTTTATTTAATAATGGCCTTGATGTGAACAGGAGACTATTATTTGATAATTTGATTCGTGTCAAAGACATGAAGTACGAGCAGTTTTTGTTGCGTCGGAAGGTCTAATCGCGACACCTAAGTCGTAAGATACGCTTAGCTGCGCCTAACGGGTCATCTAGACTGCTGTAAATATAATGACATGTTAGGCGTTAGAGTCACTAGTACAATAGAATTAGCCTATTTATTTTTCGTGCTGTACTAAAATTTGTGCAGTTGATTTATTTTTGTCATATTTTAGCTCAGTTTTCATAAGAGAAAAATATAAAATAATGTTCGGATGGTTTAATTTTTAATATTAAAGAATCGACTTTACACTCTTTTTCACAATTCAAATTGATTGGTTTTTGTTTAATCAATCGAGAAGACCGACATAACATTAGTTCTAATATATCTTTATAACAAAAACGATATAACTGTGTAAATTTATACCTTTCAATCGATCACTTTACCATCAATCATTTAAAACTAAAACATCTTAACAATCCGTACTGTAGGGTCTGAGTAGTCAGAATCATTTTTGAATAGAAATTTGTCACGAAAATTCTGACATCGAAAGAAATGATAAGCACACCTCTTGTATCGAGCAATGAACATCTCGCTAACATTCCATAGAACATTCCTCTCTCGTGTCCCCGATGTCATTACTTACCGAACTCACCGGTCACTACAGTTCTAATATCCTACAGAATGTTTTTGATTTTAAGTAATTATTGAAAACTGAGCTGAAAGTCTGAAGATGACAGTAGTATCTTTAGTCATTTGTATGTTCAGTGTTAGTCTAGTCAATCATGTAGTGTATAGCTGTAGCTGCTGAAATGCTGAGACACCTTGGCAGTTTACAGTGTTACGAGTCCAGTCGATGCCCTGCCATTTTTGGTGTATGAATCGCCTTTTTTGTGTATGTTGATTATTTGGCTTAACTGGATACGATGTTAAATGGTCAAATAGTTTATTACTGCACTTATCCCCGTAGTACAATGTTATTACGCTGTGACTCTTGAAACCTTTGTTTCAGAAAATCTCTTCATTTTGATTTACCTTCCCCACATTGTGTTATTGCTGAACTCGATTTGCATTAATTAATTGATAAAAAATAAATCTACTGAACTAATGTCAAAGTTCAGTTGGCTTAAGAGTCGTAGAACACATTTCAAATTTAATTTGCGTTTAGGGGTAATACAAAAAATCATTTAAAATCATAATTTTTAGTTTTATTCATCATTGCAGAATATTTTTTTCGTTTTTTTTTCTGTACATAGGGGAGCTTTGTAAATGAAAAAAAAAATACTGACTATGTTTATTTTTACTTTTGTTGCCACTCAAACTTAACATATAATAATATACTTGAGTCATAAAAATGACCATAATATGCCTCAAAACACTGACCTATATTATGTTTTCTCCTGAAAGGGATTTGGAATTTTAATAAGTGTAACAGCCCATTGAACTTAAACATAAAACTTGTAGCTCTTTCCTCACATATTTGTCATCTCTGGAGTTGTTCTCAAGTCAGACACTAAAACATGAAAAAAGTAAAATATAGGGATGTGTCGGTACCTTAAGTCTGTTCCCGGTACCACCAGTTCTTTGCAAAAGAACTGGTACCGAGGAAGTCGTCAAAATGTCGGTAACGGTACTTCGGTACGCACGGTAATCGGCGGGAGTAACTACCAGCCTTGTAAGATGATTGATCGCACAGCCCTACGCTGCGGGCTTACTACTATTGAAGGTTGATATGTTTCTAAAATTTTGATTCTAAATTTATTTTTAGTTTTTTGACTCGATCGATTTTTTTACTCTAATTTTTTAATTAACTGGAATGGGTTTACAGTAGAACCTCTCATATCCGACCTTCCTACAAGCGACTCCTCCCAATATCCGACGTAGTGTCGGACTGTCTGAACAGGCTCCCCGCTCTGTTGGCGAGCCTATTCAGACTTGAAAGAGTGACTCGTCTACACTATGCATCATTATAAATACTCATAAATAATTATAAATAACTATAAATATTTATAATCAGCTGTACATATTCATAGATAACAATAAATATCCCATAGTTTGAAGTGGGAAAGTTGATTTTTGCTAAACCTCTTGATATCCGACCTTTTGGCCGTGCCGACCATGTAAAGTAATATCGACACATCCCTTGTGAAGTATAAGTATATTTTTTTTTTAATTTCTCCTTAATTATCTATTGTAATAGTAATTTTTTTCTTTTAAGTGATGGTTTGTGCATTATTACAAAATACTTGTAAATATTCAAAAAGGCCTAAAGATAAAAATATAATTTTCTGAATTATTACTTTTCTTATGTTACGTAAAAGTATTAAATCAATGTTTTCCAGCACAATTTAACACATAGAGCCCTAGCCCCTGCAGGTTCTTTTTGTGCTGGTTTTTTAAGGTCCCTTTATTTCGTGTCTGATAATGTTTTATTGACAGACACGACCACTACTGCAGGTTTCTTCTATTATGAAATTTCATTGAAAAACTAAACTGTTCAAAAAATTAGTACTAATACTGATATTTAAGGCCGTATTTACAGTTTACTGAATTAATACATTAAATCATTCCTTTGCAGTGTAAAAACTGAAACCATTACCGATAATGAGAAAGGGCGACCTTCCTGCCTCTAAATTTCGGCTTGAGGTAGTTCTATAAATTTAACAGCCATACCTTCTTTAAACGGGTGAAACAATTATTCTCGCAAGGTTTCCAAGACCCTGGAACTTGAGAAAGCCAGGAAATTCCGAGCAACCTTGGCAGATTAAATTAATAGATTAATCCTCTTTAATCGGACAATATTGTGTATGTCAGGGGCCATTTTGCATATATTTACATTGCATAAGAAACTTCTTCTTTGATGGTAATAATTTCATTAAGTAATACAATTTTGTATGTGACCACGTTCCAAATTAAAAAAGATCATGTTTTTTTCGCATCATCTTCATTTCAGAATTCATAAAGGATTGCTACTGTAATTTATAATCAAAATGTTGGATTTTGTTTGCCCTGAAAACACTAATTACGTTGAAATTTAATTGGAATTTTTTCCAGCGATCATTACTAAGCCTAAATTACCGATGAAATGTCTTCTTTGTTGCCTTCTTCTCAGTCTCTCTATTGCTGGTAACAATGTATGTTTCATCAAGCAGATAAAAATTAGAAACAGCTATACTATTGCTAGAGTTGTTGGTATAGGCACTAATTTATTAGTATTGATTCTAAGGTACAGCACTCGCTACTTTGTTAATTAATTACAGAAAAGTTTTTTCATAAAGATAGATTTCATCACATTCGTTTTTGAAAGTTTTAAATTTTTGAGAAAATACTTATTATTTTGAGTCATATGGCATCAACAGCTTAGGAAAAACTATATCCTCATTTCCAAAACAATTTGGCTTAAAAGAATTAAGGTCTGTGGGAACTTTGCTTAGCCGAGATAGCATTTTTTAACATTTCTGAAAGTTGGAGCTTTTAGAGGTCTGTGTTCATATGAATATAGTTGTATCTGCCTGTAAATACTTAGATGTTGGTTTCAACTTTGGTGTAGTCGACACTTCTTGTAAATGTTGCTGGTTTTGTTACAACGTTCCATTGGTTTCCCTGAGTGCCTTGTTTGGTGTTGTTTTGTTAAGGTGCTACTACAGTTATAATGTCGGTGGTACTTCCAGGAACAAAAAATATGAAAACCGAAATCGGTCGGTGGTTGTTGTTAAATCTTACGATTCAAGTTGTTCTGAAAGTTTGGAAACTTCATTGTCAATTACTTGCCACAGATGAGTCACTGATTTTTCTGTCGTTTCAAGTTCTGTTGTAGTCTCGAGTAGTAGCCAGTCTAGTTTAGCAGTAAACCGTATTATAATTTTACTCGATCTTATTCTCGGAGTATTCACCAAAAGTCACAACCCCATTTTCAACTGTTGAGTTAAAAATTTACTTAATTCTATGTTAAGGTTAGTCAGCTAAAAATTATTAGAAATATTAATTTGTGCAAATTAAATGCTTTAATAAAATTTATTTGCTATTTTTTGGTATGATAGGTTTTAAAATATACTCTTAATATATGTGATCAGTTTGATATTCTTGGTTGAACTATCATAAGATATCTGAAGTTTTTCTATATCTAAAGAATACCTTTTTTTCAACAAATCATATCCGAAAAATAATTATATACCTTCCTTCGATATAAATTCTGATTTTTCAAAAACCCAATTATTTTTCCGATTAACTAAAAATTAAATAAAACCTTGCTAAATGATAGTAAGCGTTAGTAATTTGTCCTTTTTGTGCATATCAAAAGCACTTTTCCTTTTATGATAATATAAAAAGTTGTGCAATGAAAATTTTAGCTGTATAAAATAGATGTAATGTATATAGTCTCTAGTTCTGTGATAGAAATAAAACCAAAACAGCAATAATGAGATTTATTTAGGTTTCACTTTACGATTGTTCCTCATATTTAGTTTATATTTATTTAATTTTAGAGTCAAAACATGTTCAATAAAAACATAACTCGTAATTTGTTCAAATCTCATTTTTCACCTCTATAGGTAAAAAATGAGTAGGATGCATCTGTCGGTTTGAACGGTAATGAAGACCGTTCTTATTTGTTCTGTGAAAGACTTCAGGCAGTTTAATAAACAAGAACAAGAATTCACTAATCCAATTGATTACTGTAACTATACATTTCAATAACAATTGCTTTCCAAACGTTAATGCTATCATCATAGTTTTTTCTTTCATTCTGTGAGATATTCAAACTCCGGTCTTATTGAAAAAATGTTTCAAAAGTTTTATTTGCAATCATGTATTATCCAAAGTTTGATTCTTGTTCTTTGTTCGCAATGTCTGTTGACGTAATGTGCTTATTATCCTTACTGAAAGTAAAGCTGTTTTCGTTGATGTGATCGCAAGTAAACCAAACATACGACTGAACATTTGGGTGCACTTGTTGAGTAGTCATGTGATAGAATATTGTACTGGCAAACATTAAACGTTTGTTAACAGTTCTTTGCGTTTTTATTTTCCTTTTGCTAAATTTCCTTTAGGGCATGAGTGTATTTTAAAAGAGCTTAGCTTTATTAAGTTTTTAATGAACAAGAAAGGTTAAATTGTCTTTATCCATACCGGTTCTTAAGGGCTGCTACCCAGGAATACAGTGGCTTTGACAATGCGGCGGTACACACACACCGGCAGCCGCGCCGCGCCAGTGTATGTCTGCCTTGTTTATACACTCTTCATCTATCCTTGTAAAAAATTATCTCTTAAGTTGTACCTTATTTATTTATAGTCGGCATAAATTGACGAATCTAACAGTGTAAACATGTATGTGATAAGACTTAGGAATATTTTTTTACAACGACAAAGTATTGTAATTATTGTGACTAGAAAAAGTTATTCGGCTTCTGCTTTATTTTCTGGTCAGGTGAGTTTCGTCTGCATGAAAATTGTAGCTAGTGAAATGAACTTTACACTTTGTGTTTAAACTTTTTTTCTAGCGAGTATAGTTTTTTCAGGAACTCTGGTTGAACAGAGCGGGGAGCGTGCGGTTTACTGAAGCGCGCGAAAACTTAGCGCATATGAAAAACGGTGCATGTATCGGTCGAGCGTGCGGTTTACTGTAGGGCAAGATACCCTAGTGCATATGAAAAACGGTGCACGTATCGATCGAGCGTGAGGTTTACTGAAGGGCGCGAAACCCTAGCGCATATGAAAAACGGTGCACGTATCGGTCGAGCGTGCGGTTTACTGAAGCGCGCGAAATCCTAGCGCATATGAAAAACGGTGCACGTATCGGTCAGAAGACAAGTAGCAGCCACCTCTAGCTGTACCGTGGCCACGTCACAAGTGGGGGAGAGACGGGAAATTAGACACTGTCGGCTTTCAACAGATAAAACGACTGGCGCGGCCCTTATATTCTTTAGTCCCGGTCGCTACCCGTACTTAAACCTCACCTCTGCCTACAGGAGGGGGGGCAAATGCGCAGGGGCCCGGAGGCACACAGTATGAGCAAAAATGGGGGCCCGGAGCCACACACAATTAGTAAAAAAATGGTCATCAGGATAAGGGCCTGGGTTTTTCGGTTGCACAGGGGCCCAAAAATCCTCTGGACGATCGTGCTAACATCATTATGAAAAATACTCCCGTTGCAGCAGACCTGCATACTCAGCAAATTTCAAATGTGTAAATTAATTATTCAGATAATGCCTCATATCGGGTTGTATTGAGAATGTCAAAAAATGAGCATGTTTAACTATTCCCCATGAGGATAACATGGGAAATGGGTATGCAGGTTCGATATCTTTTGAAACCACATATCCTAATGAAACCACATACCAAGTTTCATTAGGATATGTTGAGCAATAAGCAAGATATACAGTTTATTTATTTCCCCTAAGGTTAACATAGGGACTGTTTTACCACTCCTCAGATTATCGGTAAGTAATGGTCATAGAGCAATGATTCATGACACTAAATTATTTGTTGTTGTTTTTTTAGCTGAAATTAATAGTATAAATCAAAGTTAAATTAATTTAACTTTTCTATGAAAAAACCCAATAATCCTCATTTTTGGGGGGTTTATCCTTCTTTAGTCCCCCCCCTTCCAATGGACCAATTCAGTTGATTTTTTAACTTATCCAAATAATTATTGCTTTAGATGCCTATGCCAAATTTCATTCAGATTGGACCATTTTTAATAAAGTTAACACGCTTAAAGAAAAAAGTATAAATATATATACAGGGTGTTCGAAAAATGTGGGGCAATAATTTACATAGTGATTCCTTGTATCAAAATAAGAAAAAAAGATAAATAAACATATGTCATAAAGTGCTTCGTTTCCCGTCTGTGTGTCTGTTTGTGATTTTTACGTATTTAATTATATCTCATAAACCTCTAAACGTATAAACTTAAAACCTGGTGTGTGGATGACCACTATTAAGAACTATTTTAGTAAAAAATATCAAATTTCAACTTAGTACCATTTCAAAATGGCAACTAATTTTTGTTTTCAAAGCCAACTATCTTAAAAACCATAAATTTTACAATAATTGTACAAGAGACAACAAAGTTGCAAAATTTAATCGAATTAATGCTGATATTAAGATTATGATGATCAGGCTACTAATAACGGAGAAATTTTAACTTTTCCGAGTAAAAACATGCAAATTTCAGACAGTATATTCTAAAGAACCATGTTTTTATTCAGTATTAAAATAAACAAGCACAATGAAAGTCGGCAGTTGTGTCTGACTCTATACCTCATGCGCCTCATTCCAGGAATCCCCTAAAGCAATGGTTCCCAACCTTTTGGTGCTTGCGTACCACCTACCATACTTTCAATATGTTGGTGTACCACTGCAAGGGCCACCCCCCCCCCGCCCCAGCCTACGAGGGGTCCCCTTGAACAATGCTCATAGTTACCCTTTGGCGGGTTTGTTATTGCCAGTAAATTTACTTTATTTGACTTGTCAGTGTAATTTGTTTAGATCCTATTTTACTTATAAGGGCATTTTGACAAATCATGTGTTAACCTCAGTATTGCTCAATTATTTTATAACCAATATGACGAAAAAATCAGAATTATGCTCATGTGAAAACCTTTCCAGGTACACCAGAAAAAAATTTATCGTTCGAAAATCTAGTATTTTATTTTTGACTACTTCTTCAATCTCTTGCGTACCACCTGAAAGGCCTTCATGTACCACCGGTTGAGAAACACTGCCCTAAAGCTATTTATACCCCCCACCCCCCCTGGTACCTTGATGTTTGCAATTCAGTGATACGTTGCCTGTTTGCGGAGTGCCCTCTCTCTTGTAACACAGACAGTGATACCTATTTTATACTAGCAAATTACTTATATGTTCGATTGAAATATGAAACCCATTAAGTTGAACAGTTAATGGTATCAATGATGAAATGTGATTCCTAATGAAGTTAATCAACATTCAAATACAATATTTCAATATAAAACAAGTAAAATGGGTTAAATTTGTGTGATTTTGTGTAGCGGAGTAAAACTCCACATGGGCCTTATGCCATTTGATCAGTAAAGCGCCCGCTCAAGGGTTAAATGTTTGTTTTTGTAATAAGTCTTGTTATTTTTAAATTCTTAACAACATTTTTTGTTTATGAAATTAGACCTGAGGATGGAAATGTATTACTTGAAACCAATAGTCCTGCATCGGATTTATTTATATAGCTGAAGACGAAGGTATAATAACCTATTTTTATTTGTTCTTATCTCATGAATATGATTTTGAGAGTTTATCATACAAATAATTAATGCTTAGCTCATCAGTTAAAACATGTGAGCAAAAGTTGTGAATATTATTATACAAAACAAAAACATATTACTTTAACATTAATAAGCTTTGTGCCATATTGGGCAAATGGTGAACTGAACTGGCACAGCCTTAAGATCTGGCAAACAAATATTAAGCCAACGACACATAACGGCATGTGGGTTGTTCAATTTTCACATTAAATTGATACGTCCTAATTAAACAACATATCAAAAAGTTTTTTTTTTAAATGAGTAAAAATTCATATATCTTTCTCACTTATAAAAATACTTTAGGCATTAAAAAAAGCTAAAATAGTGTATGCCATTATGTTGAGAGCACAATAAAGTGATAGACTAATATTTAAATTTAATTCCCTATTATTATCGTATGTATAGTAAAAATGTTGTTCCTGCAAAAATACTTTAAAGAGTTGTTAAGTCATGGTATCATGGGCGGACTTCTGGGGGTGCCAGGGGGTGCCCGGCACCCCCTGATTTTTGCTGGATTGTTCGGTAGAAGATGGAGAATCAATTTTCTACATATCTTTGAATATCCTATTACATAAATTACAACAGGGTTGTTGTCAAATAAAATGAACAGATATTTATAGGAGTGTGCTAGCTAACGGATATTTGAAAAGGAGTTTGATATTTGAATTTGAGCATACAATACTTCATAAGTGAGGTGACCTGGCACCGTGGCACCCCGCAAAATGAAGACCTAAATCCGCCCATGCATGCTGGTTAAGCACGTTCTAAATGAGTTAGAGTTAGAACACTATCCAATTGAAATACTAATAATTGGTTCACAATCCTACCCTAATTGGTCGCTCAAGCTCAGATTCATAATAAATGTCTACATTTAGGATTCTCTTGTTATGGCCGAAAAATAAAAATATGTAGCATGAAATTACAATGATATTAAATGATTACTTGGGTTTGTATGAAATTAGAAATGTGAAATAAAAATAAAGTACAGTCTTGATTTCAACAATTTCAAAATAACTATCAATATTTTAACTATCAATATTTCAATTTCAATATTTTAACTTTGTTAATTTCTTTGGGAAACTTCTATTTCCCGACATTGATTGTTAATTTAAATAAATTGTTAATTTAAGTTGATCTAGCCAGGGGCTAGATCTAGCGTCCTGGGATGTGAAGGTGGGACAAAAAAAAGGTAGATTTTAGATAGGATAAATCATTAAATTCCCAGCATATAAACCTGTAGATCAAAAGGTTTTCCCTGTGGGTTGGTACCAGCATCAGAATTTTTTTGCTTGTTTTTGGAAATTTAGGCCTCTGCAGCTTTCATAGTTTTCATTAAAACATGTTTATAAAAGTTTACTGGCATTGTCTCAATACAAATAACAAATAATAATCAGAAAAAATCAGAAAAATAATTTTTGTTTGCAGACACTTAACTAATTAGATAATAACCAATAGGACCAATAGTAAATATATTATGTTAATAAATCAATAGTCAAAAATGGAATACTTTGGAAAGCTTTGAGCAATTTTTTTATAATCATATAATCCTATATATTAACGTAATTGAAAGACTAAGTATTCAGTGACTACTGAATCAATATTCAAGATTTATGTGTCAAATTAAAGGGTTTGTCGAATTTCCTCAGAATTTAGGCATTTTCTCATTCTGTTTCTGTTTTTTTATTATTTCTTTATTGCCCTTTAAATGTTGAGTCAATACAATTCTTATGAAAGAATAAAACTTGTTTATATTATTAACAGCTGTTGATTGCAAGCGAAGATCCAACATTAATGCAGTTTAAGTTTAAATCCGGAAAAATCTTAACCTATTTTTTTTTAAAACAAAGCAAAGTAGGAATTACAACAACTCAAAAATCGTTTTGAAAAACAAACCAGTTGAAATAATTGACCAATCAACCAAACGGAATTTTTGGTTATTGAACTAGATTACTTATCATGGGACAGTCATATCAGTCATGTTGAAAAAATAAATTAGGTAATCTGGATGACATTTTAAAAGTAAAATAAATTTGAACAATTTTAAAAATTAACAATTAGGAAAAGAATCTAAACTATAGTATAAACAAATAAATCACATCAACGGCAAATAAACTATACAATTTTGAATTTAAACATGCACCAGCATTATATTCTTTAGAAATTAAATATATTTTGCCTATATAATTTATACTATCGAAAATCCTTATAGTATATAGCCTTCTCTAGTAACAAGCCTACGGTCCTATAAAAACAACAACACCTCTCCCAAGAGGTTCAAAATACATTCTTTCTTATGGCATCATCTGTTGTTTATCAAAAATCAGCTGGATCCAGGGCCGCCGAGAGGCCATGTCAGCCAAGTCTGAAACTTGGGGCCCGGGCCCCGAAGGGGCCCGAGATGAGCGGATTTTTTTAGATTGAGGAAATATTGCTAACGACTTCTTAAAAAGAAAATTTGGCCTAAATGGTAAAAAATAAAATGTCTAACTTTATCAGACAAATTACTTTGATAATACAGTATTTAGTTAAGTCAAAAGCGATTGTTTTGTCTGTCTGTTTTTTATATTTGCGGCTGACTGTACTGTACACTAGCTACGGCGGTTGCGGCCAGCGAGTTGTGAGCGTGAGCGACTCTACCTCCCTCTCCATCCCTCTGAATTGAAATATATTAACAACAACTTAAATACGTTAGGTAATTATCCAGGATGGTAGTCAACAAGAGCACATCATATGTTGCAATAAATGAAGAAAACAATCGTGTACACTGATCGCGAAAAAACGGAAGAGTAACTTTGTGAGTGGAACGAACGCGGAAGTTATGGAAAAGAGACGAAGGAATGGAAAATGCAATAGTGCGGGATGGCTGATAATTTTTAAGTTTTTGATTTTTAATCAGAGTTGACTATTTTCTAAGTTTGACCGACCATTCAGCCTCAGTTGGTTCGGATTATTGGGTTTTTTTTGAGGTTCGGATATGTATAATGTTCCACCTCTAGACTGCCTAAAAACGTGAGTTTAGAGACCTAATACTCAAAATATTTCATACCCCCCCGGACCCCCCGGAGGGCCCGTGCTGTGTGCAGACTTGGGGCCCGACTTGGCTCTCGGCGGCCCTGGCTGGATCTCGGGATGGGTTTTTTATATTCACATCCCTTACATAAGTGTTGCCAGTTCGAAGGCAGCTGCCTTCTAGAGATGGAAGTGCTTATAGCCATTTTTCTGTATTTGTATAATCATATGTTAGAAAACTACTCAGATCTAAGAAAAGCCAGCTTTGTTTCACAATACACTATATGCAGCCACGATGTCTTTGTGGTTTTAGCTCACTGACTCACCGACTTGATAAATGTACCTTTTGTACATTGGCGAGGCATGCGGTCATCTACAGATTCGCCGATGACTAACTCAATTTTAAAAGTAAATAATTTAGATAAAACTACAAATAACATAATGTTAGAAGCCTAAATGTCTATTATTTTCAAAAGAAAATCATAAATTTTCGGAGTATCAGGCTATTTTTATGCACGACGTTTTGCTTTGCGCGCCAGATGCGCCGCGTCCGTAGTTCTCTATTGACTAAATCCGAACCGATTCTCCGAGTTTGGAGAATCCAATCTAGTGGAGCGCCCACCTCCCCGCGTCCATCCCCACCACTCACACCGCTGTTGTACAGGCGGCCAAGTGATTCTCTGTCGCTGGAGAATCGGTTGGCGTCCGGCTCCCTTCGGCTGTACTCGGCAGACTTCGCCACGTAACGAGCAACTCTCGACTTCTGTCAGTGCTACTTCACGGTGCAGATAGACCTGCTTCGCTACTCGCGCATGCGCAAAGAGACCTAAAATAGTTCACTTCACAGTGCAGAGAGACCTGCTCCGCTACTCACGCATGCGCACAGTTCTCGCGCCGCGCGCTGTGCTTGTGTTTATGTAGTTTCAATGAGTGAAGTTGCAGTGGTTTAATTAAATTTTTAACATGTTTTATTATTAATCGATGAGCACAACAATGACTGATGGAGAAGGTGATATAATTGTTCAACTGAAACAATTATAAAAATAAATCTAAACTGATTAAAAAATTATAAAAATGAAATCATAAACTGCTTAATAAAATAGCTAGCTGCATTTTTCAATGTTAAACTTTCATCCGAGAGCTTTTAAGTATCAGTATTATTCCATTCGCCTTTTCAGTAGATTCATGGATGTTTTTATCTATGGTCGTGGGGTCTATGAATGACGCTGGGGGACGGATATCCGGTCCGGTAAAGCCCAGGTCTGTCGCGACTATTCTATAAATAGCAATATAGCCGTTCCGCCGCGCGGCGCCGGCGCAGTCCCGTGTACTTCTACACTATCAGCGATGACCACTCAAAAATGTATCGCGTCGCCACTGCTTTTGTACGGTTAAACATGGCATCCCTCCCCCAAAGCCATAGCTTTATTGTTAACCACATGTAGTATATTGCCTTTGTGGTTACTATACTTTGCCCTGCTACAGAATGTGAATCCTGCGGGCAATTAACCAGAATTGCAATGTATATTTGCTAATAATGTGATTCTCACCACCTTTCTTCTAACACAGACTTAAGTATCATGAAATATGCCACAAGTCACATATTCAGTACGGTTACTACTGTTACTACTTTACCAACGGATGAAGTTGTTATGTTTAATTTCCATAACAATTTTTTACAGGCCCTTAGCTCTTATTTCATCTTTTGCCAAATTGTTCGAACGTGTTATGGCCAACCAGCTAATTGAATTCCTGGAAACTAACAATCTGCTTGATTTAGAACAACATGGTTTCAGAAGTGGCAAATCAACCATTAGTGCCTGTATCAAGTTCATTGAATCAATAATAGACTCAATAGATAAAAAAGAAAATGTAATCGGTGTTTTCATGGATTTAAGTAAGGCTTTCGACAGTGTACAACATAATATTCTTTTAAAAATTATTGAAAATCTAGGAATCAAAAACCGCAGTTTGAATTGGTTTAAATCATATTTAACAGATAGATGGCAGTTTGTTGAAATTCTCCACCTCAATAATCATAACCAATTAATAAAATTCAACTCTCCTCTAACATCTATTAAATACGGAGTCCCACAGGGCACCATATTGGGTCCAATATTGTTCTTATGTTACTTAAATGGCTTGCCCAATATAGCTAATTTCAATAAAATAGTCCTTTATGCAGATGATATTAGTCTAAAAATATCTGGAAATACTTTGACGATATCGAGCAACTAGCTTTTAATCAAAATTTCAATAAAATAGTCCTTTATGCAGATGATATTAGTCTAAAAATATCTGGAAATACTTTTGACGATATCGAGCAACTAGCTTTTAATCAACTTGGTATGATCCAACAAGATTGGCAGAAAGAAATCTTTTCCTGAATCAAACAAAAACAAATTATATAACATTTTCTACCAGATGCACTAAAAATAATTCACATCCTACAAATATTATTTTAAATTCTGATCATTTGACTGAAGTTGAGGAAACAAAATTTTTAGGTTTATATTTGGACAAACACATGAATTGGGCTTCACACACGGATAGCCTCTGTAATAAAATTGCTAAAGGACTTTTTGCTTTGAGAAAACTATCTAAAATTTGCAATGTCGATACCCTAAAATCCGTCTATTTTGCTCTGGTCCACTCACGTATCTCATATGGCCTTGTTTTGTACGGAAATAGCTCAATTGATAACTTAAATAGGATCCTAATTCTTCAAAAGAAGGCTATTAGAATTATTTTGAACTTGCAACCGTTAGATTCTGTGAAAAACTATTTCCCCCAATTACGCATTATGACAGTTTATAGTCAATTAATTTTTTACCTCATTCTCTTAGTTAAAAATAACTTAAATAAATTTGAAACGTTAGGTACAAACCACTCATACTCTACTAGGAACAGAAATCAATTGTCTTTCCCTCAACATAATTTACATTTCTTTACAAAAAAACCAAGCTATGCAGGCATTCAGTATTATAATGTTTTGCCAATAGAAATAAAAAACATCGAAAATTACAATTTATTTAGAGCCAAATTGAAAACTTATAAGACTGATAAGCTTTTATATAATACAGAGGAATTTGTAAAGTAATTATCCTACTTTAACATTTTTATGTAAACCTTTATAAATGTATGTACTTGTAGGAACTTGTAGGAATACATCACAAGACTGGAATATAATAAGATGACTAACTTTCTTGTACATAATTATAAACAAAAATTGTATTTCAATTGACACCATTCTGTACACTTGAATGTACTTCATGAATAAAGATATTTTTGATTTGATTTTGATTTGATTTAAGAAAGTATGTAAAACAAGACGAAAATAATGCCCACCAAAAATTCAGTTTAAAAAAGGCCAAGCCAATTACTTTCTTGGTAAAAAAATACAAACTATTTAACCACAGTTAATAGGTTTATCTAACCAGGTTTGGTAGACCATCATATAATTTATTATTCTACAGTATATTTGTACTTTAAATCTACTTATATTTAAAAAGTGGTTTTATGTATAAAAATATACATCCTTAATTTTATCATAATCTTTCCATATAATTTGAGTTTTCTTTTTCAAAATACAGAAACAAAATGCAGTCAAAATACGAACTGAGGTTTAGAATCCATCTGTTTTCTTTGGCTACGAGTGAGATTGAATATCAAAACCGCAACAGTTGTTATCATGTGCGAGTGATCTACTGAAGTTGAACAAAGAAGAAGTTGTGTTTTAGAGAGAGCTAAAATAATATACAGTGGAATTAGATAATTCAAACCTCAAGGGACCAATAAAAATTCAGATCGTCCAAAAATTTTAATTACGTTTATAAAAAACTGGTAAAAAAGCTTATCTTCAAACTTTTAATCTAAGATTTTCATTAAAACTATGATATTTTTTTGTGTATTGACTATTTTACTTATTTATTTCATACATTTGTATTGACTGTTCTATTTATATTTTTTTTAGTGTTAACTTTAAGAATATTAGTGGTATAAAATAAAAAAAAAATAAAGTTACCCTACACAAAATATAAATACTGCTTTAACAAAAGCCTGAATTATGACATCGTTTGGACAAAATAATCTAAACTGCAGATAGATCTAAAAATTACGCGTTTAAAACACACAATACCATTCATACGTAGTGTGAATGCCTATATTAGACATAGTTACATTATGTTTTTAAAAGCTTCTTTAGTTAATGATTATAGATGATAGTGCAATTATACAGGGTGAGAAATGTAACAGACAATGATGTTGAAGATGCGGCGACGGGCCAAGAGTTATTTACGGATACTATTACTTGGGTAATATTGAACTGTTGCGGAATCGGTTGGTTAGTATTATGCCTTATGAAAATATGTTCACAGTGGATTTTAGACCGCAAATGATACGTATTTTCTTGGAAATGTTAAGTCTGAAAACTGCTTATATCTCATAATTTTTACATAAAAATTTGAAGAATTGAAGTTTTTATTCTAATTACCTACGATGTTTTAGCATTGTTAACATAAAATCCTAAGGGTGGAATTATAGAAGTTTGAATTAACCAAGTTCCACTGTACCTTTTACTTTATACTTCCTCATGTACATTGTTACTTTAGTCCTTAAATCTCACGCTTATATAGCTTAAATATAAACTGATTTATTTACCTACCTTATATAACTACTAATGCACTTGATAGCTCTGCATTGTTTATTAATAATCAGAAAAAATGAACATTTTAACAATCTGAAAAATCACAATACTAACCCAAATGTATATTTTTCTTTGCTTCATCACATGGAATAAGTATTGTCTTAGATCCATGCAAAGTTAGAATTGGAAATAAAAGCAGCTCTCTGAGAATCGTAAGACCTGTTCGTCACTAGTTTTGATAAAACTTTTCTCTATACCATTAACAGTTATGTCAAAGAAACTGTAAAATGATTTATTATAACTCTCCTATATTTTACTATTTTAGTTCTAAAAGCGGAAAGACAAAAATGATATAATGCCTTTGATGACAACAAATCTTTGTTCATCTATTTCATCTCTTTTGAACTATGATATGGACTAAGTTTTTGCAGTAGAGCATCTCTTTTTAGCAATTTAATTTTCAACAAAAAAATAAAAATATTCTTGAAAAAATGACCACTGATGTGTTGAAAAGATCAAATTTCACACAAATGGTGACATATATAAATGCAGAACGTGGCACAGCTGTTTGCTGGGATATATTGGGGCCTCCGGTTTCCCTCCTTGATATATGGATAGTGGTTAACTCTCCTACTATATAAGAATAGAAGCTACTTTGTACCTTATATTCATTTTTTGTCATGGAAACTGGCAGTATGTTACAAAAGTGTACATAAATAAATCAACAAATTAACCGTTTGCAGGAGGTACATTGGAACCTTAATCTATAGTGTTACAATTAAAATTCTATATAGTGAGAAACAATGCTGAAATTATGTACATTTCTGTTACAAATTCTATTAAGCTCTGGCACTTATTTTAGCTATATTGCTGAAGAAATTCTCTACAATAAGACGTAATGAACAATCATTAGCAATTTGTAGACCTATAGGAAAATGCAAGATAATAATAACAACAATAAGATAATATGAATATATTAATAATTATTTTGCAAGATGGGAAAATAATATTAACATTTTTAATTAATTGTAGTTTTGTAAAATATATGCCTTTATTTGCTCTACTCTAATAATATTAGGTGCCTGAATAATATAAACTCTAAATTGATATTTTAATTTAATTTAACATTCATATGAATCAAAATTAATGTTAACAAAAATGTACCAACATAGGAATGTTGGTACGTAGAATCATGTTTTTAGTACTTTTTAATAGTAAGTGATGCAAAACATTGTTCAAAATGAAGTGTATAGTATTTTTCACCACAGGAGTGGGTGGAGTGAGTCGACCATACTAATAGGCTCATCCCTTGGGTCTATTGTGCACGGTAGGGGAAGACACGCGCCAGCCCTATTCGGTGAGTCATTGCTGCTTGCTCCGACCCAGCACATGATATAAACTTTGACGTTATATAAACTTTTTTAATTGAATGAAAAACAAAAACCCAAATATACCTCTCACTTTGTTTTGACCCCCTGATTATTTTTATATAAAAAATATGAAAATCGGTTGAGTTTGAGGAAGCCAAAGTAAATAAAACAATCCGATATGTGCTTTCAAATAGCTTTTAAAGATCATATATATGTCTCAGTAAATTTACTTTGTACATTGAATAAACCATTGACTTGAATTACTACTTTGCACAAGAAACATATCCATTCCATATCCATACATATCCATGTTTTTGTTGTGGATAGGGTTTTTGATGACAAGGCAGGAGTGCCTGCTATGCTGTAACTTGTAACTAATCAGGTATATTGGTGTGACATGGGGTTCGTTCATAGTATTTCAACTCGATAGTAAATAGTATTTAATAAAAATGTATTGACACATTTATGATCATCAATCGAACAACAATTTATGATTGTATTTGAATAACATGCACATATACGATTGTATCATTTACTTTAGCTTCCTCAAATTTAACTGATTTTCATATTTTTTTATATCAAAATAATCAGGCAATCAAAACAAAGCCCATGGTATATTTAATTTTTCGTTTTTCCGTCAGCTAAAAAGCTTTATATAACGGCACTGGGGCAGGCAGCAATGACTCACCGACTAGGGCCCATCCCCAGCACTATAGACCCAAGGGATGAGCCTATTAGTAGGTCGACTGGTTCCACCTACTCCTGAGGTGAAAAATACTATAGTTGCAATGTCATATAGTACTAAGTGAAGCATGTTTCTATATAGTGCCATACTGTAGGAGTGTAAATAAATAAAATCATTAAATTTTCTTACAATTAATTAGAATTAGGACACTGCAAAAATAATTAAGCGATTTGTCAGTATTATTACGAGGAAAACTGAAAGCACTGCATCACTCAAAAGTCTTCGCCTTCACAGATAATTGATATTTCATGCATTAAATAGCAACTCATTTTAATGGTTATTAATAAAGAAATTAAAAATAAATATGTTTTTTAGTTGCTTGCTGCTTATCCAGGGACACATTTCTTACTTGTGCCTTTATCTGACTTACTATTAGATTTACAGACTAAAACACTTGTGCCCTTTAAGTGATACTTTTTTTGTGAATTACAAACATCAATCCCGCTGATACAGCAGCCCAAAAAATATCTTTACTTATCTTGGTGAAATCTAAATTTAATATCAACTAATAAAGCATACAGTAACTTAAAAAAAGTGAAGCTTTCTTTTGGTAAATCAATCCAAAATATTGTTTTGGATTATATCTGGTTTTATATATGTAAAATTATGATCATAAAACTTTCATAAAACTGATATCTGAAAAAAATTATATAAGTAAATAAATTTATTTGATGTATACGATTTTTTGGTCACAATTTTTTTCTTTGTGCATGTTTATTTTAAAAGTAATAATAAGGAGGAATCCATTTACCGGGGAAGTGTGGGACTTGCCGTAACCTTACCCATTAAACCACCTCCTCGTTCCGGGCCAGTCTCCCCCCGGGACTGTTTAGCACATTAATTTAGAGGAGGCCCCGCGCTGGACGCTGAGCGCTTCAATTACAGGGCCCTCCCAGTTTTGTGGTGCATTTGATGCAACAGGTCCCTAATCATTTTTAGTCTGGGACTTAAAGAATTCTACACCATTCTATTCCAGACACATTCTAGGTTGGGATTTGTGATTTCCTCTTTTTTTATTTAGTTGTAAAGTGATGAGTAAAATTGATGTTCCTAAAATAAGAGGAGGAAATAAAAATTTTAAATATTCACTGTAGTAAACAAACATTTATATTCCTACCATTGCATCTCTTGTGTTGAGGTGACATCGAAGACTTTACAAGAACAGGTAATACAATTTGCTGTTGATTAAACTCTAAAATACAATCTACCTCAAAAAGCTAAATAATAGGCTAATAATGGACTAATAGGTTTCAAATTATCATTCTTCAATACATCTTAAGTAAAAAACACTGCCACAGTCTACATTAAATGCTTCGATTATAAAACCTATATTAAACAGGTTATCTTATATCATAATAAAACTTGGAATCAAATTCTTTTTTATTTTATAATTTTTATCATTATTTTAGTATGAAGGACTATGTTGAACTATAAAAATGGTCAAAACCCCCCAAAAAATACATGTTTCCATGTTTCCTTGTTCAAGTACTTCCCCTCAAAACATCCCAGCAAATGTGTCTGGCGTACGGACAACTAAATGTGTCATTTACCTTTCCATTTCACTCCGATCTGATATCTTTCAAATACATGTCACGTTTCCTTCCAGGTTTAAAATCCAGTCATGTTTGGGAGTCAATATAAAAACTGTAGGTATAGTGTAAAATAATATTACAGGTAATCTACTACATACTTACAGAACGTATTATGAATTGTTGCCAATATACTGCAAAGATAAGGTGACCAGACCAAAGATGAGGACTTTTTAGAATGGGACAGTCCCTTTTTTTAGTGACGTGTCCCGTTGTTCCGGTGAACTCGCTCGAGATGCCTGTTTGTCCCGTTTTGGTATAATTTGTTCAAATATACACTTTAAAATTACTTATTAATTTAAAAAACTCTTAAATAAATTTTCTTCTGCTCTTTCCTGAATGTATTTTTGATTTAAATTACCATAAATTGATCATCCCAATTGATTTTTTTACAAATCAATTTGTAAAATGAAGTTTTATTGTACTGGAATGGATTTTATAATTATTATACTTGTTAGGATGTTTATAATAACTATCCTATAATAGCTTCATATCCTAATCTACATGTGAATGCATAGTTTAAAAAATGTTTCGGACAGTAGCAACTTATCTTATACGAGTTTTAAAACAGTCGAGTGAAAAATTAAATGGTAAAGGTCAACAGGAATATCGCATAAATGTACTCTCTAAAAGTGTCTAAGAATCCATAAAATACGTCTAACTTATCCAAATTCCAGACGACAACTGTAACCCCATAAAGCTAGTTGTTAGCTGAGCGACCTGCAACGGCAACAATGTTTTCAACAGTAATTAGTAAAATTGAAATCACTCTTCAGAAGAAAGAATGGTGGTAAAAAAAAATAAACAGATTTTAAATAATCTTAAAACTTTTATTTATTTAACGTTTAACCTAATTTTCTAGCTAATCAGTAATAACAGTCTATTTCATAACTCTTGCAGTATTTTTTTGTAATTAATTCTTTCGGTAACTGATTTGACCTAATCATGCAGTTTACTTGTAGTTGTTGGTTTCTAATAAAATAATTTTACACTTGACTCTAACTCACCTCTTGTCAAATTTATCTTATATGTTATACAGATTATTAGCCTATTACCTGACGATAAGTTATCTTAAATACCCCCGTTGCAGCAGACCTGCATACTCAGCGAATTTCAAGTGTGAAAAAACATATTTAGATCGAAAATAGTAAGATATGACACGTTTTTGAAATCCCCATCAGAATAACATGGGGAAAGAGTATGCAGGTTTGCTGGGATAGGTATGTTAAAAGTGGGTGATTTTAATTCAATATTTAGTACATCTTAACTAGATGAAACTGTATTCTAAGTTTCATCAAGATATGTCAAGAAATAAGGATGAAATCGATTTTTTTTATTTCCCATAAGGATAACATGGGGAATGAGTATGCAGGTTTGCTGCCACGATAATGGAACTATAGGGGATTTTAGACTAAAATACATTAGATCTCATCTAGATGAAGCCACAAACTAAGTTTTATTAAGATATGTTGAGAAATAAGCGAGATATAGAATTTTACTTATTTCCCATAAGATTAACATTGGGACAACGTACTGTGTTTACCACTTTCAGTATCTCAATAACCAATGGACATAGAGCAATGATTCAAGATACTAAATTGTTTGTTTTTTTGAACTGAATTCAATGATGCTAACTAAAATTAGATTATTTATATTTTTCTATGTGAAAAACCCAAAAAATCCATGTTTGGAGGGGTTTATCCCCCTTTACCCCCCCTTCCAGTGGTCCGATCGGGCTGGTTTTCGAACTCATCCGAATAATTACTACTTTACACACCTATGCCAAATTTCATTTCGATTGGACCATTTTTTCGAGCGCTATCGTGCTTACAGACACATATATATATATATATAGATATATATATATATATAGATATATATATATACAAATTTGAACGAGTAGTGTTTTTGGTATCTGGGGGCACCAAAACGAAAAGTTATGATGGTCCCGCACTTAGGTCTTACCATGAGACCTACGGTAATAGCTTCTTCCCTATAGGGGAAATTCGCTAAAATTCAAGAATCTGGAAATATTTACAGTATCGTATTATAGATTGTATTTAATTTCTCTTCAAACACAAATTACATATTACTTAATAATTAAATCAAACTCTGTTTTTACAATCAGCCTAATGTTTATGCAATTTTCTTGCAATAAAATGCTTTAATAAATTATATTTCATAATCATTTATATACAAGAGAAATGATTATGTTTTTTATAGTATTTATGTTTTGAGTGTCTCTTAAGGAACAAAAATATATCGTTAATTTTTATAATTACTAACTATTTTATATATATTATATATATTTTTACTTATAAAGGGATGTAATGAAACACTAATTCTTATCGATGATTGAAATCGATAAAATTATTAGTGGTATATAAAATTTTAAGCTTAAAACAAATTTAAGCCGTACAACTAACAGAAGTAATTATATTTTTAGGTTTTAATTTATTGCTCTCCTTAAAATGTTTTCCATGAATATGAAAAATCCCTCCCATAAAATCGTGTAGCACCATTGGAGTCATTGTTCCTTCCTGTATGCCATACCTCTAAGTATAAGGTTTCCTGAGTATGAGGTATGTATTTTGCTCCTAACCAGATGAGAACTTACACATGTGTGAGTAATTTTGAAAACAAAAGAAGATATAAATTTTTATTTGAAAAAAAAAACAAAAAAAGGTGTTTAGTTACAAACGAATAGGTTTACATCACCGGATTGTCAGTTTGTTATCAACAGTGCACAATATATTGTATTGGATTTCAGTCGCAACTTTATAAAGTTGATTTTGCCGAAAGTTCCTCTCAGTAAAAAACTTCCACGATTGAATTTGTTGTTTCCAGACACTCTCCGGTCACTTTTGAGCTGTTACTCTTGTTCCTTTTCAACTTTGACTACTGTTATTTGACAACAAAGAGGCCATCGACCTCTTAAAAAAAAAACAAAAAAAACACCTGTTTAAAACCCTTTGTTCCTATAGGATCCATATGGATACAATTATTCTTTATGTTTTCCTGGTGATAGAGTTATACTCACAAATTTATTCTGACATTGTTGGCATGTAGAAAATTGGAGAAGAATAATGGAAGAAGGATGAAAAATAAGTGCTTAATTTTGGGGAGTAAGGGAAAATATTAGCAGTTACTCCTTCAAAAGATTTGTGTTTCAAAAACAAAATGTCTATTTGACTTTGTTCTGTTTAATTTATATATAACGGTATTAACTTTGTTCTGTTTAATTTATATATAATGGTATTAACTAAAAGCCAGTTGATTATATTATTAGGTTACAAAGAAATATGTACTATTATAATAAAAAAATCTTTTACTTTTTAACTTTTCTATTACGATTAGAGGCTTAGGTCTGATAGTAAATTTAAAACAATAAACTAATAATCATCTTCAATTGACTTAGTATGTATGTAGTAATTATTTTACAACAGTTTTTTTTTTTAATTTTATCTCATTCATTTCAAAGTTTTAATTATTATTCCTGCCAAAATTACTGATATTTTGTTTTAAATTTGTAATTTAAAAGCTTACTTTCCTCCCCATGGACATAATCATGTTGTCATTTTCATTTTGAACCCATCTCTATTTTCGTAATAAAATAAATTGGATACCAACCTTACGTCTTCAATCCAATAATTGCATTAGGATAACTAGTTTCGGGACTGACGTCCCATTCTCAAATCCTTGTGTAAAACATTAATTATATTTACACATCTTTGTCAATTTAGTAAAATCTTCACACTACACATACACACACAGACACAAAACACGTTAAACATTTGAAGGGGTCCCCCGTAAAATGTTCCAAGTGACAAAATTTCAAAATCAGAGATATTCAGTGAAAAAGGTTCTCCAGAACGTGAGCTACTCCGTGGTATATTTTGTTTTGAAGATTTTTGAGTTGGCAGCCCTGATTTCGTCTGTCAAAGTCGGCATGCTTCACGGGACTGTATGGACTTTCTGGGGAATAACATTCTATTCGCCGCAAGAAAGGAATCCCCGCTGGTCGTTGCATTGTCGCCCCGCGACCAAAATCGCTTAAATAAAAATAAAGCAATTGAAGTAAATATTGGAAAGTGGAAGCTCAAGACCAGGCAGGAATATAGAAAAGCTAGGTTACCCTATATTTCAAAAACTAAGAAGCCAAGGCCTGGAAAATTGCCCCAAAAAGAAGAGAGTAGAATAACGTTTTAAGCACCACTTTTGGATAACTTTTAGCAAAATGACGTATCACGTTATGTAACAACATTACGTTTTTGTACTTTTGTTTCAATAAAATTGTTTTATATTCAGTTTTATTTTCTTTTTTGTTAGTATTCCTACACTCCCTGACGTTTTCTTCCAAAGCATAGGAGCAGTCTGTCAGAGAACATTTCAAACGTCAGTCATTTAGAACGTTATAACCCCAAAAATACATGTAAAATGTTTTAAAATGCTTAATGGCAAGTAAAAATTTAATCTAAGGCTACATTATGATTGTAAGTTTTAACCTTAAAAAAACCGTAAATTTTATAGTTCAACTTTCAACGCTTGATTACTTGAAACTAGGTTTTTGTCCCTTAGAACGTTTTACGGGGGACCCCTTCATTTGTTAATCCTCGCGTGGCCGCCCAGAGTTTGGAATTGTTCTTGGCCAGCCACGCGAGTTTTATTAAATGTTTTTCGTGTTTTTTGTCCATGTACGTATGTGTAGTATGTGTGAAGATTTTACTAAATCGACGAAGATGTGTGTATAAAATTAATGTTTGACGTAAGGATTTGAGAATGGGACATTAGTCACACTAGTAACCCTAATGGATTGAAGACATAAAGTTAATAACCAATTCATTTTAAGACGATTATTCATCGAGGAGACAAATCATAAATAAATTTTCATAATTCGTTATTTTAAATAATTTATGGACGTTCCTTTAGCCCCCACAAAACACAGGTTTTTTTCATAATTGTGATCAAAATTATCACACTTGTCGTCATAAGTAAATAATTTAAATAATCGTTTCCTTTTCCTGTGAATTCTAAAGTTTTAACGGACTAGGAAAGATGACCAATTAAAACAAAATACAGTAATAGGGAGTATGATTAAATAAACATTGTATTAGTAATAGTAATAATAAAATATTCATAACCACATTAATGATACCCAATGGTCAATTAATGATAATTGATATTATTACTGATCAATATTAGTAATAATAAGTTAATTGCCTGCAACTTCTATTGTGATAATAATTAATTACCTCTGCAATAAATTTGCCGTTGACCAGCCACGGAGACGTTCACGACTCGAGACTCGGACGCTCGACTCGGCCACGGTCAAACACGATACGGAGGTACGGTTTCCTCATTATTTCGTTTCGTTGCTTAACGTTTAACGCTACTAACACGTTTATCGAACCTGACTCACGGGAATATTTCGATAGAGACGAAATTACGGACTTTTAGACGACTTTACGCCCTCACGAACCTGTCCGAGTTTGTCGTAGGTGATTATTCTCGAATAGACGCATAGTTTAATTCACGTTCTTGTTAGGCCTAGCCTTTCTCTCCTTTACGAAATATCGTAGCATTAAATACTAGACGATTTAGACGCATTTACTCAGTGCAGTTACTTAATTTTTCGACTACTCCGTACTTGCACTCACGTCGCAACAAGTCACGGAGCACGTGCTACGCCACGGCAACCCAATTAATAAACTATTAATTGGGTGACGCACTGAGCGGTTACGAACAACGTTCGGTTAGGCCTTATGCCTACGAATAAACCCCGGAAAGGTTTATTTGGATTTTCCCCGATTACCGTGAGAACGCCGATGTGATTACGCCAGAAATGTGACGTAATTTTCGGTGGTCAAAGGAAATAGTGCGTGATCTCCCACCCCGAGAAATTAGTCACCGTAGGGATGCCTCGGAATCGCTCAGAAGGAGCTAATTCCAGGGTTCGTTATAATTAATTTCGGCAAAAAATAATCGTGGGGCAACTCTCGTTACTACTTTACGCAGGGCTCAGAGCAACCGGATGCAACGATACAATTCAAAGAACGAGTTGCCTCATCCTCGCCCTCGTAAAAGTGAATAATTTTGCCTATAACGACGAAAAGCCTAAGTCGCGCGAAGTAATCGCTCTTAATCGCTCTAACGTTAGCCCCTGCTCACACCCTCGCTTGATAAAGGGTTACTATGAGCAAGAGGCTCACCCAACACGTTTTGGGTTACCACGGGCTAGGCTTAAAGCCGTAGCGTGACCCGTGACTCTTCACGGTAATCGGGGAAAATCCAAATAAATCTTTCCGGGGTTTATTCGTAGGCGTAAGGCCTAACCGAACGTTGTTCGTAACCGCTCAGTGCGTCACCCAATTAATAGTTTATTAATTGGGTTGTCGTGGCGTAGCACGTGCTCCGTGACTTGTTGCGACGTGAGTGCAAGTACGGAGTAGACGAAAAATTAAGTAACTGCACTGAGTAAATGCGTCTAAATCGTCTAGTATTTAATGCTACGATATTTCGTAAAGGAGAGAAAGGCTAGGCCTAACAAGAACGTGAATTAAACTATGCGTCTATTCGAGAATAATCACCTACGACAAACTCGGACAGGTTCGTGAGGGCGTAAAGTCGTCTAAAAGTCCGTAATTTCGTCTCTATCGAAATATTCCCGTGAGTCGGGTTCGATAAACGTGTTAGTAGCGTTAAACGTTAAGCAACGAAACGAAATAATGAGGAAACCGTACCTCCGTATCGTGTTTGACCGTGGTCGAGTCGAGCGTCCGAGTCTCGAGTCGTGAACGTCTCCGTGGCTGGTCAACGAACGGCTGGAGGTGCAACGGATGATGCCCTAGTTGTGGCATCATCTAGGTTGCATCACAGAATTGAAGGTATTAAATATTAACAACTAATCTCAACTGACTTAGTTTTTGTATGTGGTAAAATGGTAATTATTTTATTGCGGGTTTTCACATTTCACATGTTATGCAATTTATTTAATGTTTTGGGTTATTAATCCTGTAAAAATTAGTAAAAACTTAATATTTTATATAATTTTATAGCTAACCCCCCCTCCCCAAAGACATAATCCTACTCATTTTCATTTAAAACCCCCCCCCATATTTTCACCCACCGCCAAAAGCCACAGTTGTTTTATAATCGTTTTCCCGATATGCAAGTCATTATATAATTTAAATAAACTTACAGTAATTTTGTATAGTTTCAGTATCTATAATTCTAGATAAAGTAAATCCTAACATGACTTTTGAGGAGTAAGATTTAGAGGCTCAGGAAATATTACACAAATTAAAAACCATTGACAATACAATCGTGGAACATACAATTAAATAAACATTGCAGTAGCGTAGATACAGGGAGGGGGGTGATAAGGGGGTATATCCCCCACTTGAAGATATGTATAATGTATTAAAAAAATGTATATCCCCTTGAAATAAAATTTATGTCTTTTGGCTAAGAAGAAAATAGACAAACAAAGATGAGTTTAACCCTTGAGGGGACGCTTCACCGGCAAAACGCGAGCGGGCGCATGCGGAGTTTTACTCCGCAACACTAGATCGCACAAATTTAACCCATTCTACTTTTGTTTTATAACGAAATATTGTATTTAAATGTTGACAAACTTCATTAGGAATCACATTTCATTGTCGATTCAATTAATTGTTCAACTTAATAGGTATAATATTTCAATGAAACATAGTAAGTAATTTTCTAGTATAAAATATGTATTAATTATTATTTACATTTTTGGACTTTTCCTTTCGCTTTTTTTGTCGAAAGCAAAAGGAAAAGTTCAAAAAATTAATAATAATTACAAATCCATTGCTATTATGAAGTTTAAAAGAAGGTATCAGTGTCTGTGTAACGAGAGAGGGCGCTCCGCAAACTGAGACAGCATCTCTGAATTGCATAAAACGAGGTGCCAGGGGGGGGGTGGGGGGTATAAATAGCTTTAGGAAATTCCTGGAATGAGGGGTATAAAGTACGGAGCCGGACACGATTGCCGACACCCATTATGTATGTTTATTTTAACATAAAAAAACTTGCGGAGGAAAACTCTGCGTGCGCCCGCTCGAGGGTTAAGAGCTTGTATTTTGCAAATGGCCGTGAAAAACAACCGCGCATTACCGATAGCGAATAAATGACGAAACTAAAAGCAGAGAGAAAAGGACGGATATCCATTCCTTTCTCTGTCCTGTTAAGTCGCAAATGACACGAACGCCTATAGAAGTCAATAAGGTATGATCAAGTGAGGTTAAACGATGGAATGTATGCGAAAGGCGGGAATGGCTGTAAAAAGAATCACGCAAATTTTTATGATGGAAAACATCTTGCAAACACGTGAGTAAATTTGCACAATATTAAAATCCTAATTATTTTTGGTCAAGGGCACTTTACTGCCACCTCTGAAAATGTGGTGCCCCCCAATGACATAGATGGATCTCTCATTTTTTTTTTAATTCCTTGATTCGATGTATCATGGACATACCAGCAATTTCATTACTCATGCTGTTCTCCAAATCCGCAATAGTTTGAGGTTTTGTAGCAAAAATCCTGCTTTTCAGGGGACCTTACGATGTGAAGTCATAAGGTGTGAATTTATTTTGTGGGGTTTGAATGTGACCTTATACTTATGACATTTTATTAGATTGTGACCAAAGACCCAGGCAGTTCCAGCTTGATTCAGTTCATTTGAACAAACATTTTGTAGAATTCACACCATAATTTAATTTGTATAAAGTTTCCACCAGGAAAGCTGAATAGTTTTAACAACGGGTGTTGCAAAAAATGGCATTAAATAAGGAACCATTCATCGCAATAAATGCCCCTCTAACTAACAAATTAGCAGATGAATTATAAATGCTCGGTTTTAAATAGAGCAATTTTGATTACTTTACTCGTACTGCATATCACAGCCTTAGTCAACTAAGTAAAATGCTGAAAAACCGATTCACAAACATATAAAGCGAAAACAAACTATTTATTGTTAAAACTCAGTGCATGACAAGAGGTGGTGGACCTACAAAAGGTCTTAAGCAGCTCAACTTCTTTTACACAAATGGAAAAGTTTGAGTGGCCAGTGTTGTTTGTATTTCCCCAAAGTCCTTTGTTGATTTTCTGATAGTTCAATACATTTAGAAAACATTAACGGTCGGCTAAACTTTCCTCAAAGCGATTGTTTCCAACGGTAAACTGTCTCTGGGGCTCTCAGCAAAATAAAGCCACGTTTATCGGCATATAATATTTTCTCTCACAATGTAAGATTGTCACTCAAATTCTTGAACATAATTGCAAGAGGAAATTGTTGCTTATAATTCGACTGTTTTTGCCATTAATTATTATGAAAAATAAACAATATCAGGAAACTGACATACTTTCTCCTTTATAGCCAGTTAAAATAGGGAAACCTACTATAAAACAAAACAAATTAAATTAAATACGTACTAAGCTTTATCAAAATAGGTTATTAAACAAGAAAGATGCCGGTTTTAAGTATCTTCCAAAAGAATAAGATTAGGCCTACACAACGTTCTATGTGTACCACCACAAAAGTAAATATCAATTTTCCCCGCAACTAGTTGACATAGAATAAGAATTCAAAATACTGGATTATTTATTTTTTCAAGCCAAATTTAAAGGTTACAAATAAATTTTCTTTGGAAGTCAAAGTTTTTGTGAAATTTTAGAAATTAATTTTTTAACACTAAAATCCATGTAACTTCTGAACCTGCATTTTCACAGACATGGGTGGTGTCATTTTGCTTGTCATCTTGCTTGTCATCTTAAGCAATAACAACCATGAAATTTTTATCAATAAGAGTAGTTTTGACAAATTTAGATTTTCGAAGTTTTTTTGGTTTTATAGGATGAGTAACCTTAAAAATAACAAAGTGTAAAAAAATGAAAAAATGCCCAGAGATATTGGGGTTCTATACTTACATGCCAAATATAATGAAAATTGGACCACTGATGTAGTCTCTACCTTTGTTTATATCTACAAATCCACACTCACACGGGCAGACAGACATCACTCCAAAAAACTTTTTTTGGAATCGGGGAACCCTAAAATAAATATTTCCTTTAACAACTCAAATTCCATCTTAGATGTCGAGTGCAAATAGAGATTTTGATACTGTAGTTACAGTGAGAGTCAATCCAGCAAAGATGAAAGCTCTTTTGAATGGTTAATCGGTGTATCCAATTACAATTAAAATGTGGTTTTGATCAAACCTGACAAAAGTTACTCACGTTTTAGGTTACAGAAGTCAGGAAATCATTGCAATCCATATGATTTTAAATGAAGCAATGAATTTTCTTAAAACTCTCTCCAAGAGAAAAGTCGAGAATCAATAGAAGCTGTCAAAAACTAGTGTGAAGAGCAGACGATGATTTACTGTTCGCTTTTGCTAATAACTTCACAAAAGTTACACTGCTGTGTCTGAATCCCTGTGTTTCTCTATAAAAACAATTTTTGCGGACATCATACGATTTTTAACTTAAGTAAAGTACTTGAAGAATTATACTTAGGTTTCATATAGTCCTAAACATACTTCATCGCGGATCGGTGAACAACATGTCTTTTTTCAATGGTTTCTGTTTTATGCACATCACCTAAAGAGCTAGGAAAATGAAGAGTTGAGCTGAAATTCGTTGATAGTATTTGAATATAGAAAAAACAGGAGGACCCCTCTAATACGGACAACTCGAACCAGAATATCATCAGGATTAAAAAAAAACTTTGGACCAACCAGCGGCAATCGTAATATAAATGTGAAGCTGAGTAAGACATATTCATGTCACAGACACGTTGGCTACTGGACTGAGATTATTGGTTTAGGCACAGACAAACAAACTCTGGCTTATTCATCTGTGATGTGGGCCAGACATAAACAGTCAATGTGTTTCCTGTTTATTTATGCCTTTATACACCCCTTTCATCTAATAGTTTCATCTAATAGTTCAATTATATCCTCCAAATCAAACCGAGCTTACAAACATACAGATGATCCAATTAATTTTCCAAACAAGAAAAAATTAAAACTAAATTTTTTTAAGTTTAATTAATTAATTAAACTCTAAAAATTAATTAAAATAATTAATTTAATTAATTAAAAGTAATTAAGTTTTAATTAAAACTAATTAATTAATTAAAACTAATTAATTAATTAAAACTAATTAATTAATTAAAACTAATTAATTAATTAAAACCCAAAATTAATTAATTATTAATTAACAATTTTTTTACTAAAAAATTGGCCTAAGTAAAATTACAAAATTAATTAATATAAATTAAAACTACAGATGTGTAATTGAACACTCAGAACAACAGAGGCCAAAAGATTATGCCTAAGTCATAAAAATCCTAAATTTCATATAAACAATGTTCATTTATGTTGTCAAACATCAGTTCTACTTCTCTTTGCAAAGGATCTTTCTATATGTTCTTTAGTTAAACCATACTTACTTTAACTACACGGGATAATGAAATGAAATGAAAAGTGCTTTATTGACAGAACATATATACATGTTTTACTATAGAAAAAAATAAAAAGCACATCAAATAACGGTTAAAACCCGTCTGTTTAGTTGGCATTGTCTCTTTGAAATAATCATCTTCTTTAGAGTGTTCTCTCGGTGCACTTTCACCTGTAAGCTAAACACATAATTTAAAACATACAGTAAACTACTTCTACATAACAATCAACAAAACAAAAACATTTATTTATTTATCTGTTATATTGCAAACGAATTCCATGAATTTACTACTGATTAAAACTTTATAGACTTTTGTTAACACAAATTGATGTACATAAAAGCTTTTATTTATTATTATTATTATTATTATTATTTTGTAGGCATTTGGTAACATGTTACCAAATGTTACCACAAGGGATAAATTAAACTAGATTTTTTTGGAGAAAGTGTATTTGGGTTAAACTAAAGTTTAAACTAGTTTAAGTGTCAAAAAATTAATATTTTTAAAATTTCACAAATTTTGTAACTTTTAAAGAAAATATACTTGTAACCATTAAATTTGGCTTGAAAAAATAAATAATCCAGTATTTTGAATTATTAGTCTACATCAACTGGTTACGGAGGTAATTGATATTTTGGTTCGACGGTAAACGCAGTACGTTGTCCAATGTTATTATTAAGGCAAATATTTAAAAACCTACATCTCCGTTAATTATGAACCGATTTTGGTATGTATTTGTGAGAAAATCAATTGATAATTTGTTTTATTCCATTGCTTAAGTTTTGTGGTTTAATTAAATGACTTTAAGGGAGAAAGTATGTGTCAGTTTCCTGATACCGTTTATTTTTCAAAATTTTATTGAAAATGGTTGTGGTTGTTCATTGTACGATTTTGTTGATACCAAACCACCGGCTAATTTCAAACGAAGAAGTAGTTTATTTCAGTAAAGACTACTTATTGGTATTATTTTTAAAAATATTTTGACTATAATTTATAATTTACTATACTTTAATTAACATGATAAGATTACATCCACAATTTTACAAACCCAAATTACCTACCAACATTAATCAAAAACAAGAATTAACAACCAATAACTTCTAAAAACAGTTCTATAAGATCATCATCATCGGGGGATTTATTTCAATACGCAGTTTAAATTCCTCTTTAAAAATTCTCCTAATATCTTATGATAAAAAAGAGGTATATTTTATCACAGGGTATTTTGCTGTAAAATTTTAAGAATAATAATATTGTTTTAATATAGGGGAAAGTCGGCTGATATCGGACAGCGGCTGGTATCGGACAGAACCAGTTTCCGGAAAATTACGCTAGAGACAGCAGCTGTCAGGGCGTCAGTACAACCACCTAAATGAGCAAGTCGGGCCATCGCCATATTGGACAGCTACTGTACACGGTTTTTGTTGTGGTTAGAGTTTTTTGTTTTTTTGAGTTGGGACACGTGCACGGATATAGTTTTCCCAAGCTGCTGCCTCGATTGAAGTGAATGATATTGGTCATAGTTGAGTTTAAAATACTTAGTATACTTCATACTAAGTAAAAATGACGTTTAGGTCTAGTTGCATTGTGGACTGCGGCTTGACAGCCATTATAAACTGTGCTGTCTGGCGGCTGGTATCGGACAAGCTGCAATCGGGTGGTATCGGACAATGTAATGATCGCTTAAATTCGCGGATTTTTTTAGGTTCTTTGGTTTTTTAGGGAACACGGGGAAAATAAGAGGGAATTAGGATGTAGCGTCCATTAAATTGGCAATAGACAAGGTTTTGTCTAAGGAAATGACAATACGGACTACAAGTGAGAGGTTTGGTTTGCCGAGGAGCAATCATTTAGGAAATAAAGAAATCATCAGAGAAAATCATTTAGGAAATAAATACATTATAAATTAATTCAATTGTATGATTTAATATCCACCAAACCTAAATTTAGTACTATTTTTAGGTCTGTCCGATACCACCCTCCATAAATTGGAAGTCGCATTTTGTAAACAGGTAAACTTTTTTAAAAAATAGTATGTTGTTATTGTCATTATTATAAATAATTTAAACCAATTGCATATGAAATACTGAAGTATTATTTGACGCATAAGGTAGTTACTTATCGTAATCCTTAAACTGAGTAGTCAAAAAAAAGCTAAGGTGTCCGATACCTGCCGACCTTCCCCTATACTACAAACATCTACGTGGTTGCTTTAAAAAAAATTAATGTAGGCAAGATAGGCGAATCTTCAGATCCGTTTCCAGCGTTAAGATCAATGTTTTAAATAGATATTTTCATTATGTACAATCGCAATTATGTTCATTCGATAGTAATGAGTAATGAGTTCGATAGTAAATGAATTTTAATGAATTTTAATGAATTTTAATTTTAGTAATACAGAAACGTTAATTTAAATTAGTGATAGGCCTATGTATCTGCATGCATCTTTATTAAATTAAATACTAGTTATAATTATAATAAACATATTTAATCGAAATAAACCATTAATTTAACAAGAATACGATATACATAATGATATAAGTTATCTTCAAAATTTTACTGAACACTAGTTTTCGAAAGTGATTCTGCAGCTTGTGATTTTGAGATCCACGTTGGTTATACTGTGAAATATATCCTTCTCTGCTATCACTTTTCACTCCCAAAATCAATGCAATAACATTTTTTTATCACGAAACTAGATCAGAGCTAATAAAACATATATTTGTAATCCTTGAATATACTCAAGGATTGTCAGTTTCTTTACTTGTAATACTCAAAGAATTTACCGGAATCGACATTTGAACAAAACGATTAAAACAGCGTTCTACATTTTTTATTTTCAAAAGAATTAATAACAATAAAACATATGTTTTTAAGGAGTTCGTTTGTTTATATCAAATTGAAAATATTGATTTCGATCATCGATTTAAAGAGTGGAGACGGATCCTAAGGTTTAGCCGGCAAGATAATTTGACAGATTCTCTCTTTATTTGCAAAAGGTTGAAACATAAGCGATTGCTCAGGACGCTGATGGAAGCAGACCATTAATCACTCCCTGGCCTCTTAATTTCAGGCCTTTGAACTGATCAAGGGCCGAGCCCGGGGGCACTTCATCACCAGACAAACTGAATATATTAACATTTTCTTAACCGCTTTATTGAATTAACTAAACTTGATTTTGCTCGTAAAATTTCTCAGGCCTAGGGAGTTATTCTAGAGTATTTGCACCTGATTTTATATAGTATATTACGTTACTAGGCCGGAAAGTACTGTTTTGCCGGACGAGCATGGTAGTTCCCACACGAGCGAAAGCGAGTGCGGGATTTTTATGCGAGTACTGTAAAACTTTCCGGCCGTGTAATGTACGATACTTTTCATCATACTAATCAGAAAAAAACATACTTTCAATCATAATGTAGTCCTTGCATTTTCCAATACTGTTCTCAGTCCTTCAAATCTAACCTATAACAAACAGAACAAACATTTTGCTACTGCTGCCACTACATTCCCCTAAAAAGTCACCAATAAACAAGCATTAAATGTCAGTTTGCTGAAATCAGCTGATGGTTCAACTTCCGTTTTTTCAGTCTAGGACGGCAATGGGTAACTTTCGAGCCAACAAAAATGAACTGAAAACAGAAGTTTCTGTGTCAGTATGATAAAAAATTTTTTTAGTGACATTTTTTTTCGATGATAAGGGTTTCACTGTATAACCCAAAAGTACCGGATGTGTTGAATTACTTTTGAACTAAATATATAGATTAAAGATATTTTGCACTTGAGTTCTGACCGAAAATACAAATTTTTCCTGTAAATTTAATTTTTACCCCTGTCCCAAAGGCGATTTGGGGAAGGGGGTTTTCCCAAATTTTCAAATTCAAACCCCCAAGTGACAACTCGTTTTGAAGGGCTTACCATGCAGTCAGTACCATGCAAATTGCATCAAACTTAACGTGCATTTTATAAAATAGTTCTTATAAAAACATCCCTGGCACAAAATAGTCCATTTGATAAAACTGCGGTATCACCAATCAAAATTTTGGGATAGTGGAGCCCCATACTGAAACATTAAACGTCAATCGGGCGACCGTTCAAGTTGATGGGCTTGTCAAGAAAATCTCACTAGTCTATTTTCTAAATATATTTCCTGATCTTTTAAAAATTCACAGCCTCCTCAAAATTTTATAGTTTGGTAAATGTACATATTAAAAACTTGGATAGCTTGGAAATTCATGTAAAAATATCTCGAATCAATATTATTTAGTTTAAAATTGATCAAACCGGTCCAGGACTTTTGGGGCACACGGATAAAAGAACAAATGTAAATTAAATGTGCTATTTATTAAATGAAATAAAAAGTCAACGGATTGTAAGTTGATCCTATACCAAAGTCATTGCAGCATAAATAACTGATTTAGATTTAGTAAAAAATGTGAACCTACCAAAAGCAGTGCGTTGTATTAAGAGAATTTTGCACTCAAGCGGTCGTAATTATTATCAGACTTCCTTAAATTTAGGAAAAATAATGTTTTCATGATCTAATTGGCTATTAATTTGGGAGGATGAATTGTAACGCCCCTATCCCCATTTTAAGGGGGCATAAAAACAAAAAATTTGGAGTTCTTGAGTCTTAATGTGAAATCGAAGCCCTAAAATATAAATTCGCTCCTTCATATCAGCGTGCTGTGAGAGTACTCGTCCTAAAATTGTACTATTTTACACGATTAAGAATAAATACAAAATTCAAAGACAGCAACAAGAAGCCGATGTATTCTCTACTTTTAAGCTTTGTGATATTCTTTTCTTAAATATATGTTCTTTATGATATCTCTTTGACGTTAATAATAAAATGAAAGGGAGGAATAACGCGAATCTATTTGAAGGAAGTAAATTCAATGACTGATGCCCGTTCGGAATATGTAGACCTATTGATTCCTGAATGTCATATAAGAACAACTTCTTTCAGTCATTTAAATAATTTAATTGTCTAATTAACAAGCGAATAACCCAGCATTAAAAAGTTATTGTTTCGCTGAGAATGATGGATATCAAAACAGAACAGCACAACAATGAACAATATTGCGCCTTCAATACTGCAATGGTGCTCAGTTGGGAATAACCCTAACAGTGCTATCCTCTAAATAAATAATCAGCTGTAAATGAAATCTATACGGTAAAATTCATTAATAGATCTTAAATCGTGCATACTTAACTAGCGTTAAGTAAAAGTTTCAAATGAATACTTAATCTTCGAAGAACATTGTTTCACGGAAAACGTTTGGACAAGGATAGATTGAAGACAGCGTGTTTTGTAAATGAAGTTTCTAATTAGATTACATTCTAAGCATTTATCAGAATCAACAAGTATGCGACAAGCTACATTTACAAGACTCCCGAATATACCGAGCAAAACGTGGCTATTTTACGTCATCCAAATAAAATATAAAAATCTTTTTCATTCATCTTTTTGTTATGACCCTAACAGCAACATTTTATCTTCATTTTGTTTTCATCGTTTATTATAGCCACTCTGATGATTCGATCCAGTGAGCAGGTCTACTATGGCATGCAACCACTCCATTAGATTTTTTAAGTCTACCTCAGCTTTTCTCTGAGAAAAGAGGGGTTTTATAGTATTATGACCAAAAGGACAGGGTGTCTAGAGATTATGGTAAAATATTTTAGTATACAATAGTAGGGAGAAAATAAGAAAAAAATCTACAAACATAGGTCCTAAAGTGCTTCCTTTGCCGTCTGTGTATCTGTTTGTGATTTTTACATATTTAATTGAACCTCTTAACGTATAAAATTTAAAATTCATACTTAAAGTTGATAGTGGTACATAGATGACCACTATCAAGAACTATTTTTGTAAGAAAGATCAAATTTCTACCTTGTACCATTTCAAAATGACAATTGTTTATTGCTTTCAAAGCTTAATATTTTAAAAACCTCAAATAAAAAAATACTGTGACTAAAAAGTTGCCAAAATTAATCCAATCAACATTGATTTTAATTATTATGATGATCGGACTACTAATAACGGAGAAATTGTAACTTTTCTGAATTAAAACATAGTTCTTTAGTACAAGTTGTCCGACATTTGAATGTTTTTTTTTCGGAAAATTTACAATTTCTCCATTATTACTTGTTCGATCATTAAAATCTTAGTTTTAGCGTGAATGGGATTAAGTTTTGCAACTTTTTGTCATCATTAGTGACCTTTTGAAAAATATCATATGTATTTAATGTGGCGAATCCAAAATGGGGACTTAAAATTTTAAACCAAAGAGGATTTGGCAAACTCGATTGAAGAGAGACCTCTCATGGCGCATTGATATTTATTGGCAAAATCAAGATAATCTTAATCTTGAGCTTATCTTAATGGTGTGCAATGTCAAAACTACGTGAAAATTCAAAATTTAGAGGCACTATAACTCAGCTTAGAATCACCCTGGAGAGGGGGGTGATTCTAATTCTAATACTGGTGTGAACTGTCTAGTTTGCACTATTAGTCTTATTTTGTTAAAACCTTTAAAGTGTTATGTCAAAAGGTAGGGGGTACACTATTTGAACATTTTGACCTGGTTTCAAACCACCCCATTTTGGGGGGAGGGGCGAAACTTTGGTCACACCAAAAACTTCCTCCATTTGGTCATATAAATGTTGCAGGAAGATAGTAAAGTCCAAAAAAATGTATAGTACAGTATAGTGAAGTACAATGTAGTATAGTACTACAATACAGATATAGTATAAAATATAGTACAGTATAGTTAAAAGAAAATGTTGAGTTCGCATTGACCCACCCTTTACTGTGCTCGTTTCATAATATTTTTGCATGCTTATTTGTGGAACGTGTAATAGTACAGACATCCAAAATAAAGAACTTGATCAGTCATTATTATTTAATGAAATATCAATGTTCAGGACTATAACAGTAATTCATTGATTTTACAATTGAACGAACAAAGCCAAAGTATTATGGGACAACATAGTGAGTTCACCTCAAAATTAATTGTTTATCCTGCGGGCAATCATCAAATACAGACGCAAGTCATTGATATATTATTAATTAATTTTTTGGACTAATCCTTTCGCTTTTAGTGTTTAAGCTAAACTAAGTTTCGAGAGGTATTGAAACTTCTATCGTTTCTGAGTGACCTACTTAAAGGTCCATTAATCTACTTATTTCTATTTAGCCTAGATTTTTGTGTTTTTTTTTTGTTTTTTCGACACACAGTTTACATGCATACAACATTCAACAACACAGAAATCTCACTCACACAAAAGTTCATATAAAACACATTGAATATATTACGGAATATGCGAATAAAAAAATTAAAACAAAAACATAATACCTTACTGACGGCAAAGCCTCCAAGGTAGCAGCGGCACGACACGCACACACAACCACTCGCACACTCATATGCGCTACTCAAATAATATAAATCATCGATTAGATCTTCGATTCAATTAAATTTGAAATTAAAGCAAATTTTATAGGGATTTTAAACTGAAAAATTTATTAACTTTGGATGCTGAAGGCCTTAATATAAAATAATTAAAGTAGTTTACATCTGTCTCAATACACTTGCACGATACCCAGAAAAGAATTTGCAGCTTAAAAGAAGGAATGTAGAGAGAAAATATATACCTACTCTACATACTTGTGAAAACCTAAACTATTCTAGATATAGATTGTACAAAATCACATCAAAATGTGCCATCTGAATTTAGTTTAGACAGTAACAATGATGAGACAGAAATGTGTCATTTCAAATAATGATTCACTTGAAGAGAATTAAAAATTGAATATGTATTTAATTCAAAATTTAAAGTTGTCTTACTATACGATTTTTAATACGCAATAAGATAAAAACATGTCACAACCATATATAATATATTAAAAAGTTTAGAAAATAAGAACAAATAAGTGAAATTAAGGGTAAGTGGACACACATTGGGGCTAATTATAGTCCGGCAGCTTAAAACTCGTCACGACTATGCTGGGACGGTCCAGATGTTGCACTTAACTCTTCCTACTTCAATCCCATGCCTCAACTGGAACGGCAAAACACAAAAAGTTACTCCTCTAGAAAATATCATACCGAGTGTATCATAAAGGTTTCCATTTTCTGAAATTTCGAACAGCTAATTATAACTATTTTTGGTGAATTCAATATGCGATAGCATAAGTATTTTTTTTACAAAGTTAAAGGTGAAATAAATATTCTTACTGTTAAATAGGTTACGTTTTATTTATAAAACAGTAGTTTTTAGTAGTCAAATAGCAACCTCTAAGAGGAAACGTATCATGAAGTAGGCATTTTCTCCTTACCTAAGTAAGTACCAATCTTATTTTAGGAGGTGTGGGGTGTAAATAAAATATTATGAATTTATATTATGATGGGGTGGCATATATTTATGAAATTAAATCTTAATATCTATCTTTATCTTTATTCTTAAATGTTATAAATTTATTGAAAAATAACCCACATGAAAGGCCTGGTAAATCCATATCTAATCTAGCGTAACAGTGGACATTTGTATATGTGTCAGCCATCTTGAGTAGAGAGGTTGAAAAAAACGTACATAACAAAGATTTCTTCATTTAGCTTACATTATAAATTGTGATAAAACGAGTGGTAAGATAATTAGAGTCACTAAGGAATTTAAAATACTACCTTAATTTACAGTATTTAAAAACTGATATTTTTCAAAATAACCTAAACTATCTCCAAAAACCCCAAGTTTGACGTAACTCCTGTACTTTGTAATACCAACAAATTACTCGAACGAAAGAATAAACTATACATTGTAGTTAAAACCAGGTATTGTTAAAAATCCTGTTTGCCGATTGTTATAAACATAGACATACATTTACATGACATGGATTGTTATAAACATTGTTTAGAAAATAAGAGAGTAAATAAGTAAGGAAAAGGGTAAGTAGGGGAATACTGAGACTAATTCGCAGCTTGAGTTTTACTGTCACAACGGTTATGCTGGGACAGTCCAGGTGCCTCACTTAACTCTTCCTTCCTCAATCCTACTCCATTTGCTGCATCATTTACTTATAGTTTTGCAGTTTTTGTCTGAAATTCATATTTGTTGTCATACAAATGTCGTTAACTTATTTTGGAATAAATATTGCTATGAATATTGTTGTTTTATACCTGACAGTGAGTGCAGTTTTCAGTATTTTTCCTTTTTTCATGATAAGACTGACCAAATCATTAATATTTTCAACTTTCTTATTTTTATTATTTTCAAAAAATAAACGTTTATAACTTAAAACTAAACATAAAACTGCTCTATGTAATACGATTCCATAATTACGATGCACTATAGTTTCGTTCCAAATGTAAATGTGAAATTAGTTAATTACTTTCTTTTGTACCGGCAAATATTAGGTCAATTCCGGGATTGGTCCCGGGAGCCAGGGATTATCGTTTACCCAGTCCTGTGATCCCGGGATTGAAAATATCGGCCGGAATTGGATTCCCTAGATGCGATGTATGGAGGCGAGATTTGTTTTCGCGCATCACAGACGCGAATCGTCTGCCGCGATGTGCTAGGAGAGCGATCGGCATAGATAATTGTCAATTAATTTTACCATAGGACCCTTCTAATTTTCTTGAAGCAGTACAGCGTATGAACGATGATTTACCTATGGTAAGGAAATGGTCTGACAGTCATGGCCTTAATCTAAATCCTGAAAAGTGCTCTGTAATTCATTTCAGATCCTCAAACTCTCAAACTACAAATAGTATTGTTGGAAGAGTAAAACTAGAAAGAAAGGCTATCTCTGTGTCTGATACTCTTAAAGTGTTGGGAATTAAGATTGATTCCAAGTTAAAATTTCGCTATCATATTAGTTATATTTGTCAGAAAGTGTTGAACAGGTTGAGAATGTTCCATCAACTGAGGTATTCACTGCCTGAATCTGCCAAGCTGGAGTTATACAATCTACTGCCTTCCCAATAATTTACTACGCCCTTCCATATTTTAGCGAAAGCCTTACTCTGAATAGTAGAGTATTACTGATGAGACTACAGAACAACAGGATTTGTTTTTATTCTTCGAATATACGATCATATTTCTAAATATCAAAAACAGGCAAATGTCCTAACACTGGAGAAGCAGTATTTTCTCCAAACAGTTTCAATCGTACATAAACATTGTTTTCAAGTGTACCTCCATACGTGAAACAAAAAGTCTGCCTCGTGCAATGGTTAAGGAGCGTTGTACAAGACAAGATACTTTGCTCAACCTGCCCAGGGTTCGACTTGAATCAGGAAAAAAGGGTTTTCATACTTTGGGCCCTGATCATACAACACCCTTCCAGCAAATATTGAATTATTAAGCTACAAAAAAATTATTAAAGTCAAAGCAAAATTAAAGTCAATACAGTACACCTCGGATTATCCGGACCCCACATTATCCGGATCCCGGATTATCCGGACCGGTCCATCCAAGAAATTAAAAAATTTAAATTACGCAAAAACATGATTTTAGCGAGTTTACGGGTGAAATGCGCTTCCTAAAAGTAAAAATTTCTGTAGGCATTTGGAATCACAATAATTGAAGGAACTGCATTGCCTAAACAGTACATTACAGCATTTTCGTGAACGTAGTTTTCTGGATTTCTACTTCGGGCGCAATCAACAAAGGCGTAGCCTACAGCAATTTTGCGAGTGTTTATTGCTGTCATTTCGTCATTTGATGTGTTATATTATTTCTTAAGAAGAGTTACTGTTATAGGTTTTGAGTTAATTTAAGTTTCGTCATGATTATATCAGTTTTGAGTTATGATTATTTAAACCTTAATAAATTAAATATTTTAATCTGGCGTTTTATTCCAAACCTAAGCCGTATGAGTACGGTAAAAGTTAACATTATATTCGTATGATTAATAATGTTTAGTTCTTAAATTTGTTTCAAAATTAAACCCCTAAAATTTGAAAGATTAACATGTTGTACAGTCTTGATATATCGTTTGCAGCATCAAATTAGTAGGGGCTAAGGTACGCGATCGCTATATAGGCAATATTGTAACGACCTCGGATTATCCGGATTTTTTGTTATCCGGATCGGTGTTCCGCCACATTAATCCGGATAATCCGAGGTGTACTGTACTTAAATAAAATATTTACTGACTTTTACTAACATAAGTTATCAAAGGCATTATTTAATATTAAAATTTTACTTTTTTTCTTTTCGATGTCTAGTGTGCAGTACAATGAGAAGACGGAAATTCTGTATTCCTATTGACGATATAACAATATGATTTTTCTAAGGCACTGAAGGAGATGTCAATGCAATTTTATAACGAAAGTTGTCTGTCGCGATCTGACTATGACTGCTATCACTATTTTTTAACAGCTGCACTGCTGCACTGTAGTTATAGTACTTCAAATTATCCGGATTTTTCGCTATCCGGATCAGGGCTCTGACAATTAAATATTTACATCAATCCGGATTATCTGAGGTGTGTGTATATTATTACGGATATGCTCTGATCCTCAATCATTCGCATAACGGCTATAAAGTAGATTGCGAAGGATTGAAATCCACAGTATTACCGATTACTCACGTCTCCCTTCGGAATATTGTAAAATTACTGTATGCATAAACGATTTTCCTCACTTAAAAATCCATAAAGTAGGCTACAGGCGTGCAATTTCTTTCAAGATTTTAGATAAGTATAATAAATATATATATTTTTTTTACTTAACCAAACCTAATATATTTGCTGCTAATATATCTGCTAACATATTTGCTAAATAAACAAACGACCAAAGTTCATCTCTAATTATTAGCCGATCATCGGTAACAGCAGCAATAACTGCATGGTTAGTACATCTCTGTGCTAGTTACGCCTATGGGCCCCCCGGCAGAAATTTTGCCCCAGGCCCCCATTCTACTCGGGGCGGCCCCGTGAATATTTGCTAAAGATCGTCAAGATCTATCAGTACCATTTCTTGAACAAAGGTGGTCTAATCATATAGTGTGTTTTGAATACCACATAATGAATTCCTACAAAGCCATAGCTTTGAATGGGCTATACAGAATAAATTTTTTATTAATTTTTGATCGCCTCCTCATTGTTGTTATTTGACTAGAAAAAAAGGGTTTACTTTCCTTTAGACATCACCGCAGGATTGTCATTACATTATGTTTTTTTAGTATGTACTGTAATTATGAATCCTTAAGCACAACGATAATTGTGGTCAGTTTTTACTATGTTTCAAAACAATAATCCATTAGAGTAATGTTCGCTTTGATTATCATCACTATAATACTGTCCCTATTTTACAACATGTTAGTCAATATAGATTATCTGTGCGTATCTTAGTAGTATTTCTCAATACATTAACGTACAAAGAGTTCTTAATCAAAGAATAAATCTATATATTATAGAATCAATTCATATGTCTAGTCCATATAGTACCGTTTGAGGTGTAAGGTAATCCATCAATAATGTGTGATTACTGCTTCAATTTGGCAGTCAATAAAAAAGATTTTTTCGTTATACTGCTTCAAAAACAGATGTTTTTAATGTATGTTTTCCGGACCTAAATACATTCTTTTTATTCCTAGGAATTAAAAGCTGATGTACTCGATACCAGCTGACTCTTTATAGTCCTAGGACTATAAAAGTCAAAAAGTGCCGAGTACGTCGTAATAATCGAACAATATTCATTCGATTACAAATAATCGAAACATTCATCGTTATTATCGAAACATTCATTGTTGTCAGTTTAATCAATTTGTAAAACTCGCTCATTTCACCAATCGATTATTACATGCGTTCGATACGTCGATAGTTGTTCATTGTTGTCAGTCTACCCTAACACAAATGAAACAGACAATCAGCTGATTGCTTCAAATAGCAAGAACAAGACGTGGCATCTTTTGAAGGCATCTTTAAAGGTGAACAAGCTGTAACATTTTGGTTTTCTTAAGTAGTTTACGTATTGTATTGAGCAATATAACGAAAAATATAGTTCATCACACGGACCTAAAGCTGCTTTTCGTTACTCGGTCATTTTTCAACCTCGGCTTACAGCCTCGATTGTAAAACTTGACCTTGTACGAAAAGCGTCACTTTATGTCCTTGTAATGAAATATACTATTATTATGATCATTGTTGAAATGTTTATGAGTAAAAATATGAAATAATTTTGTGTTTTTGACAATAGAATCTGAATGAGATCTAATTGTTATTCATATCGACACGACAGTGTTCGATCCGTAACAGTGTTAGTTTATTGGAGGTCGAGTAAAATACACCATTTCACGCATTTATGAATTTAAGTAAGTTTTGTAACAAATTGGTTTGGCATTGACAATAAAGGTCTGCAAAATGAACGTTGTGTATTGATTTGATGATTGTTAGAGATAGAAGCCTTGTAATTAATTATTGCATGAATGTGATATGAAATTGAAGCCACCCTTTAGATAAATGTCCACCTTAATTACAATACAAGTTGCAAAATATATAAGAACCAAACAAAATCAAAATTTTTCCAAAAAAATTCAATACTCAAGGGTGATATCAACAAAATATTAAATTCATTGCTATCGGCTGTCACTTCGATATTTGACTTTTATTTATTATTTTCGTTTTAAGTAGGGGTGTGCGAGTACTCGGGAATAGAGCATTATTTCCTTTTTTGAGCCTTTTTAGAGCCGAGTATACACTACTCGACTCGACTCGACTCATTGCAAAATATCCGAAAGTTTGAGTCGAGTAGTTATTCCCGCCGTTGAGAATATTACGGTAATTTTTCACAATATCAATCCATCTTTAATGAACGTACTAAAACCGTGTTAATATACTTGAAGTAGGGAGTTCTTTTGGATTATTAAAGATACATTAATTTTTATATTACTCTATATTTTCTATAGTTTGAGGTTATTTATTATTCCTTCTCTTTAAAAGTGATTTTTGTTATATTTTAGAAACCATACCAAATAAACAAAAAACTCAGTTCTTGTTCAAAACAATTATACGAATAGAAATGTACCTGTTAGAGTTACTCAAAGGAAATATTTCAATCATATATTGAGTCAGGTATTGAAGGGCTGTTTTAATTTAATTTCAAAACCCAGGGAAGCCTCAAGACAAGTTAGGCTTGAAAAATATATCAAATCAAGAATTATTGTAAGTTTAAGTAAAAGATTTTCTTTCCTTTTTGGTATTGTTTAATTTCATATCTGCTCTTAGTTCAGTAACTCTGTTTAACTACCTTAAAATTGTAATTTGTATTTGATTAATAATAATAATTGTTTACATGATGATTATGTAGAAACATGATGACTATTATATTACAATCTTAAAAATTTGACTCGAGTATTTTTCAATACTCAACTTGAGTCAAAAATCACCACTCGCAGAAGAACCCTAGTTTAAAGCTTAGCTACAAAAATGGGCTCAATAATAGGTTTGTTGTTGAGTGACAGGAGTAAAAGTTGGAAAAGGAAACAAGAGTAACAGCTCACAAGTAACCGAGACTGTCCGGGAACAACAAATTCAATCGGGAAAGTTTTTTTTTACCGTAGGGAACTTTCACAAAAATCGTTTCGATAAAGTTACAGCAGAAACCCAATACTATGCACAGTTGATGGCGAACTGACAATTCTCTAGCGTTAAACCGTTGATCTGCTATTCATATTTGAATCCACATTTTTCCCATGTTGTGGTTTGCTTTTGTTAAATCTAAGATTTCAGTTTTCATGATCTGAATCAGGCTTAACAAAAATGAACTAATTTATCCTAGATTTGGATGGACTCGTTTTTTAGATTAGATTTTTTAGATTACTACTCCATTCTAATTTGTAATATTCCTATATTGTAATTTGATTATTTCCTAATTTTCTAATTTAGGATAAACATTTTCCCATAAATGATATAATGTCGAGTAATTTTATTTCCATGTACAAAGAAATAAAATACTCAAGGGAAACGTATTTTTTTCTCAGGTCATTAATATAAGCTTTTTCCTCGGTGAGGTCGACTTACATCGTCTAAATGTCCACCAAGTGACCCAGTGATTTTAATACCAGTTTGTATCCAACTGAGGGGTGTTTAGTTCCACACCACAAATTTAAGAGGATGTACGGAACTAAAAAAGAAGAAATTTTAAACCAAGTGAAAAAATGTAAGTAAGTGTAGAGTAATGTAAAAAATACAAAAATATAAATTTATTTTCGGTAGGTCAGAAAAAAGGTTTTCATTGTGTTATTATAGAATTTGACAGCGTTTTATCTAATGTATATGGAAGAAGCTATTACCGTAGGTCTCATGGTAAGACCTAAGCCCAAGACCATCATGACTTTTAGTTTTGAGTTCCCCAGTTGTTAAAAACACTATCCGTTCATTTTTATATATACATACATTGTGTCTTTAAGCACGAAAATTTGCGTAAAACTCAAATGAATGAAATTCATTCATTTGACGAATTTAAATCAGGATGAAATTCGTCACAGACATGTAAAGTAGTGATTATTTGGACGAATTGCATTGCCCCAATGTACGGTACCACCAGTTATACTTGTTATTGTCCCAATTATGACCTTATAGGAAATAAAAAAAACTGTATATATATATTTCGCTTATTTCCCAAAATATCCAAAAGACACTTTGTATGTGGCTTCAAATAGTTATGATCTACTGGTTTATAGCCTAAAACCCTCCATTTTTATATTTCTGTGGCAGAAAACCTGCATACTCATTCCCATGCTATCCTTAAGGAGAGTATTGGAGTATGCTCGTCTATGCTTGCTATGAGGATTTATTTACAGATTTGAAATTCGCTAGGTATGAAGGTCTGCTGCAACGGGGGTATTTAAAATGGATATTCCATCAAAACCACTGTTTGGATTTAACTAGATTGATAATGCTCCTTAAACTAGTTTCTCTTTTTTCTCTGTCACATTATAGGACACTAGACCTAGCCCGGAACCACACGTTTATGGGTGAGAAAAGCAGGGCGCGGTATATCCACACAGCGGAAAGCCATTGGTGATTGGCAGGATTTTAACCCGGGCCCCCGCTTCCCCCTCCAAGGCCAGACTGCTCCCAATAAAACTGGATATAATTCTATAACATAACATAAAATAAAATATTTGTATTAAAAAAGGTTTCTTTGACAACTCTTCAAGAATAATAAATATTTTCTTTTTAAGTCCTTATATACAACCGCAGCCTATTGGTCTACCGGAATCCTATTGACACCTGGACGTGATTGAATTTATAACCTCAAGGAACGTGACGTGTATTTGAAAGATATCGGATTTGAGTGAAATTGGAAGGTAAATAAATGACAAATTCAGTTGTCTGTAACCAGACAGATTTGCTGTGATGCATTCATACCCTAAAGGGAGCCTTTGGCAAATAAATGAATTATTTGAAAATGTCCAGTATAGTCCTCTTTATTAAAAATAAAATCACTTCCGGAAAATCACTTACAGTACAAGTTGTGATCGATCCTTTTCATTGCGAAGCAAATTGCACACTCACAGAATGAACGAAATCAGTAAAATGAAAACCGTTACATTTCTCAATTAACGTTTATAGTAAAAATATAAGCTAAACTAGCTTATTCCCGCCCATTTCTTGTTAAACGGTAAACACAGCTGATTTAAATTGTAAAATTAAATGGTGAAGAAACGTTAGTGTGTGTAGCGGACAAATAAAAAAAAAACTAATTGAGGGCAAGGAAAGGTAATTTAGAGCAAGGGAAAATCAGCTGACCGTTTGTCCCAGGCTCTAAAAGCTGACCTAAAGGGAGATAAATAAAACAGCCCGTTAAATAAATAAATATGAGCTAGGGAAACTACCATTTTCGTGGATATCAGCTGTCATTGAAAATATCTACTTTCGCTACAAAGTGTTGAAAGCAACATTATTTTTATTTAATATGTGTCAAGGCTGCCTTTGAGTATAAATACATTTATGTTATTTTTGGCTTGACAATCTGATTGGATTCCTCATTAGGACGAAACCCACGATCATGAGCGTAAACCATTTCAATGTCGGTTTTAGCGTATCGACAAAGTAATATAATCAACAGACATGGCAATAATTAGTTTGTTAATCCGTCACAGAACATCCCGATGTCCAAAATGAACAGCCGTTCACATATAAAACATATTTTTTGCTCATGTTACAAATCTAATCAGTTAATTAAAAAAAAGGGTTTTTGGTATTCCTCTGAGCTGTGTATAAATAAAAATATAACAATAACAATGAATAACTTTCGATTTTTTTACTAAGAAAATCTCATGACATGATATTTATTTACGTAATGTTTACTAACAAGAATCCTTTGACTTAAACTTAAAATACATTGTTTAGCAGTGTGTGAAACAATTTGAAACTAACATGTAAAACAATGAATCACAATCTCATGGAAATGCTCGGTGAATTAAACTATTATAAATTACTATAAAATATTCATAGCTATCTATAACTAACTACTTTTTACAGACTCAATCCACTACTAAAATAAGTACATAAACAAACGAGTAAATGAATCAATAAAATGATCGAAATGCTAAGAAATTGTAATAAAATTAGCACTAAATGGTCCTTTTTACAATTATACTATTGGTACTCTTAATGCCAAGTTATTTGAATGTGCGCCTCTGCAAAAAAAGGACAATGTTCTAAAAATATAGTAGATTATTTTACTTCTTGACACTCTTTTGTAGTACAGGGTGTCCCGCGAGTAATTAAAAAACCTAGGAATATTTTTCCTAGGAATCCAAATTAAGGGGAACCAAGAATTACTTTTCCCAAAAACCCCTCTTTACTGAAATATCTGCAATTTCATATTTTCATTTAAACAATTCATATCTTCAAAACCTCAACATAGTTTAATGAAACTTGGTGTGGTAGTTAAAGTAGTAAACGACTATCCTTAAAACATTTATCATGATATCACTTTCTGTTTCAAATTGGTGGCCGTTCAAATTTTTTAACTTGTATTTATGAAATAAAGAAATAAACATAAGATTAGAAGGAAACGGCTAATTTAAAAAAAAGTTGTTATGGATATTTTTTGCGTTTTGATTTCCTATTAAACACCTTCATTAAAAAAAATATCAGATGGGAATAATAAAAATAAAATAAAAATAAAAATAACAATTTAAAAAAATATTAGTAGGGGAGAAATCACGATTTTAGTCGTTCAGGTACGGCCACCCAAATAGCAAAGCGATGATCAGCTGATTTTTCATAAAAAAAAGTCATGAAAAAATATGTTTAATGCTTTATGTTATATCAGCTGTCATTGAAAATATCTACTTTCGCTACAAAGTGTTGAAAGCAACATTATTTTTATTTAATATGTGTCAAGGCTGCCTTTAAGTATAAATACATTTATGTTATTTTTGGCTTGACAATCTGATTGGATTCCTCATTAGGACGAAACCCACAATCATGAGCGTAAACCATTTCAATGTCGGTTTTTTTTATGAAAAAAATGTTTAATGCTTTAAAAAACACGCATGAAATTTTTTTTAATGCTTTACAAAAACATGTGCTTTTTGATGCTTTAAAAAACATGTTATGAAAAATGTTTAATGCTGTGTTTGTTATGAAAAATATGTTTAATGCTTTATGTTTTTATGTTATGAAAAATACTCCCGTTGCAGCAGACCTGCATACTCAGCGAATTTCAAATGCAAAACAACATATTTCAATCCAACATAGCGAGATTTGACATATTTTTGTAAGCGCCATAAGAATAACATAGGGAATGAGTATGCAGGTTTGCTGCTATAGGCAGGGTTTAAGCTGGGAAAAAATTTCCGTGAGCAAAAATGCTACAAGCTCTTAGAGACTTGTAGCAAAATTATTTCCTTTTAGCACTTTTATCGCATGTTATTATTATTTGTTTGTTGTGATATTGGTAGGTTGTTTTTGCATGTATTTAGTTTTAAGGTTTAACATTTAAATACCCAACAATGATAGGCGCTGGTCCCGAGTCAAGACCTCAAAAAACGCATATAAAATATGCAATGATGTAACTTTTTTCAAAAATGGGCCCATGTTATTTTTTAACGATTTATCGATGATATTTCAGGTTTTTCTGGGTTATGCTGTAATATAAAGTGGAAAACAAGCAAACCCTGAAAGTAAATGTCAGTAGCAATAAAAAAATGTATATGTAAAAAATTCCCACTTGGGGAGGAGGGAAGGTATATGTTAGCCCTCCCTCTACAAACCAAAACAACTTAATCGAACAACATAACCTCAAACTATATTTCGCATTACCGTTTTCGAGACGTCTATTTTCGCCAGCGTTGCCAGTCTGGCCATGAGATTTTACCCACCGTGAGTTTCGAAAATCCCCAGTTTTTCATGGCAGTATCTTTAAAAATCACCGCATCATCCACGACAAAGTTTCTTGCCCCTTAAATAGGGTAGTCATGACTTGAAACTAAAATTATCAAATGACTATATTGATTTTTCGACTCCATCATTCCAAGCGGTGATGAACTAGCCCTCCACATTCTCGCATTCGCCATCGCTCGGCTAGACTCGGCGACTCTGCCACTACAGAGTGCGCGCCAACCGCTCTTTAGCGCAGAGAATGTATAGAACGTTTATACGTTCTCTGTGTCTATCTATAGTCTTGTGGATCTTGATGACGCGGCAACTAATCGAGGGTTACATCGCAGACAACATTTCATAAGCAACTCTTATTTTATTTTAAAGTAAAAGAAAATAATTTGTGGAAGTAAATGGACTTTTATTGTGATTTATATTGGTTAAAACCAGATTTTCTGTAATAAAGTTAAATAATTTCCACTCTTTACTTTGTAGCAAAAACGCGACAGCCTGTCCGAATATTGTCACATTTTCGTGGTGCATGTCGCATTTTGCGACAAATGCGACCGCAGCTTAAACCCTGGCTACAGGTATATTAAAATTGGGTGGTTTTAATTCAATATTTAGTAGATCTGTACTAGAAGAAGCCATTTACCAAGTTTTATCAAGATATGTTGAGAAATAAGCGAGATATAGAATTTTACTTATTTCCCATAAGGTTAACATTGGGACAATGTACTGTGTTTACCACTTTCAATGTCTAGGTAACCAATGGACATAGAGCTATGATTCAAAATACTAAATTGTTTGTTTTTTCAAGCTGAATTCAATGGTGAAATCAAAAATTGGACCACTTAAATTTTTCCGTGTAAAAAACGCAAAAACCCCATTTTTGGGGGGGTTTATCCCCCTTTACCCCCCTTCTGGTGGTCCGATCAGGCTGGTTTACGAACTCGTCCAATTGATTACCACTTTACACGTCTGTACCAAATTTCATAAAGATCGGACCATTTTTACAGCCGCTATCGTGCTTACAGACATATATATATATATATATATATATATATATATATATATCTAAAAATTCAAACGAATGGTGTTTTTTGCTTCTGGGGGCCCCAAAACAAAAAGTTATCATGGTCTTGGGCTTAGGTCTTACCATGAGACCTACGGTAATAGCTTCTTCCCTATAGGGGAAATTCGCTAATATGTTTAATGCTTTATTGACACTTGTCGCTTACCCTAAATAAATAGTGTGTTCTACTATAAATTGATCTCAAGACAAAATATGGAAGATTTATTATTTAACTTCGCAGGTCTGGCGAAAATGGCTGATATTCTTAACATTTTAAAGGCGCCACACTGTCTAAGTTTCCAGAGCAAAAGGGAAGACATAATTAGGCTCAATAATTAAGAAAATATTATTTATTTTGAAATTTACTTCAATAACAAACTAAATAAATTATAAGGATTTTATTAATAATTTTCAATGATTGTATTATAACTTAATGGGCCTAATTATGCCTTTAATTTTGCGGGAAAACTTACATAGTTTTAGAAGTAGTAAGTCGTTTTGAAAATATCAGTTTGTAAAGTAAAAATAAAAACTGGCGGAATTTTTTTAAATAATGAGGCGTTTTCTGTAAAAGTTATTTTTGGATCCCTTTTAAATTGGACCTTAAGAAAAAAATTCCCCAAGTATTTGTACTTACCCACTTTGGTCACCCAGTACCCAGGGTTGGTCACCCTATATTACAGTATCGTAATAGTTACAATTATAAACTAATGTCTTCATGACTGACGTAATTTTTTCAATATATTTTTATTCATTTATTATTACTCCAACAATTAATTGTAGAGTTGATTAATTTCTTCTTACGTTTTACTAAACATCAAAAGGTAATATGTGTGGTAGTTGTTGCCATGACTATTCCATTATCATTAAAAGTTTTAGAAAAATCTGTGAAAGTCGCTAAATTATACCTTTACAGCGCACTGTATTTATATATAATACTTTAAGGCATTAAGTATTTAATCGCTTTTCCCCAGATTATTTATAATTCATTAAAGTTGCCATAGTTTAGTTCAACTTCCAATCAAAGTCAAATAAAATAAAAATGGAAATCTTTTTCATCTAGTGGAGAAGGTGAGGACGGTACAAATAATTGCGGCGGAGAGTTCAATTTGCTTTGGCCAGATTGGACGAGATCTTTATGCGAGGAGATATCTAGCTCTGTGTACAATGCCGCTGTATAAAACCTAGAGAATGCCAGACACAACGGAATAGTCATTCTCAGTTGTAATATCGGTCTTAACTACCAAGGACGACTGAGTTCATAAGATCTATCAATATTTTGCTTATGAAATTCAAATTAACACTGGACATAAATAAAATCAATATAGATTTTATTTCAATATTTTACATACTTTTTACTGGAAGGTTGATAAAAAATAATCTCGTTTTGGCATTGGGCGAGATGAGCCATTATTTTCATCCTTTAACCTTAACTATATGTCCAATTGTAAAAAACAATCATAATTATATGATTCCAAAAACACAAAATGAATACAGCTACAATTTTTCATACAGGTTTTTATTTAAAGCACACCAAAGCACGGCTTCATAAATTTTGTTCACAAGAATTCGCTATTAGATCATAACAAAATTGTCTCTTAGATAAAAAAGTATATAATGAACGAAATGTAGTAGAGAGAGTACGATGTACATGTGTATGTAGGAAGTAGGGTCATAACTATTTCGTCTAGGGTTAAAGGTATTCGGAGCTGATAATAGCCTCAGAGCAGTCAAGGTCAAACTCGAAAAGCCAGCTATTGAAAACAAGTTTATACGTTGATCAACACGTTTATCAACTGTGCAACTGCAGACTCCTTATTTCATAAGGAAGATTTCTAAACAGTAAATTTGCAATGTAAAATTGGTTTGTCAAATTCACCGATTTGAACCCTTGCTGAGCCAGCAGGCCAACGTTCACAGCTCTCTTATGCGATGGAGATGAGAAACGGGAGTTAAAAATAGTTATTTGTGTGTTGAGGAGGTAAAAACCATCATTGTCTTACGATTGAAAATGTTGGCAAGCCAGCTTGTCGAGGGCTATAATAAATATCCTACAATAGCAAATATCCGGACCATAAACATTTATTTTATTAACTTGGTAATTAATGAAATATCTAATTTGATTCGTTCTGCTATTAGCGCCTGCAATCGGTGGTAACCATTCATGCGCCAGTGATCAGCTGATTTTTGCGACTTTCTTACATGCTTAGACGTTATTAGTTGTTCTCACAGTTGATTGACGTTCGTGTTATACTTATATGATTATTCCTGCCACTAAATCAGCTGTTAGTGCCTGCATTCGTTGAGCTGCAACATATTTTAATGTGTCCGAGCAAATTCGAAGACACTTTAATTTTTGAATTATTGATTTCAGTGTTATTCTTATGTGTTTACTTTGTCTCCGCCCGGGAGACAAAGTAATCACTTTACCCCCGCTGGGAGACAAATTATTATTTTACTCACGCATTAAGGGGTAAAAAGCGTCTAAATATAGAAGTTGGGACAAAAGTTCTTTATGCGAGTAAAGTTGAACTAGTATACAGTTTTATTATGACATAAGTTTTTTACTGAACAGTAGCCAACAGCATATTTAGTTTTTAGATTAGTAAAGCCGATTTGGTCGATCCTTTAAAGGACGGTAACATATAATCAGTCTGGAAACTAGTCCAATTCCGGACAACGCCAATTGCCTAAAGCACCAAGTCGGCACAGAGCCAAGCCGGCAGCTCCGTCAATGGTTACATTGTGGATCATTCGATAATGGAAATGGACGAGAGGCAGAAGATAAGGCCACTTGCTATTGGTAGATAAAAGTTTCCATGAAATTATTTATTGGTGTGCTAGCGAAAAAGGCTAAAGAGATTCAAAGCTCGTTCATCTGTGTTGTTTTAAGCATTTCCTGTGTTCGTTTGTTGCGATAACGTTCACATTGCCCGTAATCATTTTTATTTGTAAATAGTTTTACTTCGTTAAAACTGAGCTCTATTTTAAAACTGAATACACTCGATCAACCTTTCTGTAATTATAATTAACGATTATTTTATATGCGCTGATGTGCCCTAACTCACTAATGCTTTTAAGAACTCGAAAAGTCCATCTAAATACATCCTAGAAACAATAATAATTGTAGAAATAATAGTTTATGTTATAATTATAGCTTATTTATAATTTAACAGAGTAAATATTGATTAAGTCAATTAAAACCTTATATTCACAAAATGGGAATTTTGTAAGTAAGTTTACTTTTGAGAAATTTGATACTATTCAAGGAACCGTCTAAGCAAAGGCAACGTAATCTTCTTTGTATTCCTGGCGTGATTTATATTTTGCCTTAAAAAGTTAATACTTATTTATTAACGATGGTTTTCAATATTTCACGTATTCATTTAATGAAGAATATGTTAATCCAGAGTGAAATTTTAAAATATTTTCGACTTTGTCGCATAATTTGACTAATTATTAAGGATTCAAAGAATAAATTGTAATACTAAACTCCCAGGTCAGGTAAATTTTAAATTAACATATTTAAAATGTTAATACATTTATATTTTCTGAACTGTAAGGGGTAAGGTACGTGAGGTATTTTAGGCTGTAACTAAACAATGTATGTTCCTGTTGTTCAAATGGAACGTTCCGTTGGATTATTCTGGAGGCAAGTTCTCAAATGATAAATAGCTTAATGCCGCCAAAAAGCTTAACCACTCACTGAAGGAACATTTATTGTCTAAATTTAATCAATATATGATTTTTAGTAATGTGAAGTTTGCTTGTTTGTATGACTGATGCTAAATGCCATATTGTAACGCCATGCAATGAAAAAGCTAACATTAAACTCAACATTATTCCTTTGGATGGGTTAAAAAATAGTTTCCTTGTTTTAGCGAATTTCCTTAGAAACAAGCTATTACCGTCGTTTTAACAGAACAGAATGGACAAAATATATACGTTCAGAGTAACCTCAGCAATCATATTAATATTTATATTAATTGACAGCTTTTTATGTGTACTTTCTGGATATGAAGTGAGTTTATTGTGAAAACGCATTTTTAACTGCAAAAATTACGATTTGTTTCAAAATGTAACATGGGCTTATATGGGAAATAGAATTTTCATTTTTTGAGTGTCTGTAAGCACGATAACTCTCGTAAATATCCTCCGATCGCAAAAAAATTTGGTACAGACATGTAAAACTAGATTCTCTTGGACGAAGTTGTACACCAGCCAGATCGACATATCCAAAGTGGGGTAAAGGCCCCATTTTACGCCTACTCTCTACTGAGGTTTTCAAGGAATCTCTTCGAGTAATTTCTGTTTATCAATGTATTTAATAGAATTTTGGTCTTTAAAAATTTTATGTTTATATAATTTAAAAAATAACCATTCTTGTCTACTTCATTATATGACATCTTTGTGTTTTTTCATCAAAGTCATTTACCAATATTTTTTTACAAAGTCTTTGTAAAACAAGCTATTATTTTAATATATAAATAGCTTATTCTTCTTCTTTTTTTCGTAATAATGGATTAATTACTGGATATTTTGTAATTGGAAATTCGCTGAGTACGCAGGTTTGCTGCGACGGGGGTATTTAGAGTTAAAATTGTAGAACTCTTTTTGTAAAGTTGTATTGTAAAATGTTTTTAAACATAGATACTGGTTTTTGCTACCAACACATCTGTTTAAAGGAAAAGTGTATTTTTATACAACAATATAAGAGGATCTGTTGGGAACATCAATCAATTGTAAATTTGCTTTTTCTAATGGCTTTGGGAATCGACTAAAAACTCCGTTAAAAGCCGAGTATGTGGTGTTTTTATATCGTGAAAATATGTAAGTACCACGCCGGAGGGGTATGTTTAAACTATATTTGAATCGAATTGTACCACAGTTATGTTTCGAGCATATTTGGTTATATTTTACTATGTTTGTAGAGGGATTTAAAAAGATTTTAAATACAAGTTTCATGTATAGTTATTTCACTTTTTAAAAATGTTTATGTCAGTACTTCCTTATTACACTTTAATCAGTTCATAGCTACTGCATTAGTTTGACAGATTTTTGAAACTGATGCCATCCGAAAGAGCTAATTATTTACACAAATTATAAAATTAATGATAGCAAAGGATTTTTTTATTATTGTTGATTTTTTACTTTTCCTTTTGCTTCTACTACACTATGTTTCGAGAGGTATTGAAACTCTCGTTTTAAAGGGACCCTACGAAAAGTTACATTTTCCTATTTTTTCGATTTAACCTACTTTTTTTGGGCTTTTTGTTTTTTGACACACAATTTACATTCATGAATACATTTTACAACAATGAAATCTCTAACACAGAATTACATACAAAACACATTGAAAATAATACAAATAAAACAAAAACGCATTCGAGTAGCGTGCGTGAGTGTAGGAAGTTATGTGTGTGTGAACGTGCCGTGCCGCCGCCGGCTTGGGAAGCGTTGTCGTCAGTTAGGTATATTTTTTATACAATTTTCCCTGTAAATTTATGAGTAAGTACAACATGTTACATGTTCTGTAGATTATCAAATTCTAATTTACAGAATTTAAATAAAAATTATCAAATTTCTTTAAACAAGAATTTGATAATTTACACAAATAAATGTTACAAGTTCTGTCAATTATTGAATGCTAGTTTACAGATATTTTACAGGAATTTGGCAATGTCTGTACATTTTGTTCAATTTAATTATGTAAAATTAAGTGTGAAGGTCAAAGATACATTTTTACATAAACGTTACATGTCCTGCCAATTATTTTTAAATGATGATAAGATATGATAAATAGTCACATTTTTTGACAGGTTGGATCCAAAATTTCAAACAGATTTAAAATTTAAGTATGGAAGAATACTAAATTACTTGAAAATAACATGCTCCATACTTTTAATATGATCGTCAAAAAAACATTTAATTAATATTTCAACCGATATGTTATTTAAGTTGTATTTTGGATTGTTGTGTTTATAAAATAAAAAAGTTGTACAAATTTAAATATGAAAACAAATTTTATTCGTTCATTATATAAAATCTATTGTAAATAAAAAAATGTAAACTGCAAAAATACATAAGACAACTCCAGTCTGAGAGAAACGTTTACATTTTAATGGATATGACGAAGGCCTTAAAAGCCTACAGAATACACATTGGCGTTCAAATCCCATCCTGGCAAATATTTCATGGTGATTCTCACTTTTACGACGATTATCATGTTAACAGCATTTACGTTGAAATCCAGTCCCTTCGTTGGTGTTCATATTATTTACAACCGACAATTTTGGATTCCCCTACGTACAATATTGTATTATTATGCTATGCCTTATTATATTTCACTATTACGTTGAGACCTGAAGTATAATAACCATAGATAAAATGTTTAAAATTATTGCTTTTGGAATCATGGCATAAGACCTTTCGATTGAAAAATTTGTTACAAAATTTTCATACTAACAACAATATTGTTGCATGGAACCTTCCTTTCCCTTAAAGTCTGGTATCATTTATGTTTTATCTGAGGAATTTAAGGGGAGGCGCAACATTTTATGATGGGGGATCAAGTGTGAGTTTTCTCTCAAATCAAGAATGTGTAAGTGTGTAAAATCATAGATTTAACCGTAAATATCATTCGTTACTGAATACGCTTAACCTACTTTTGACGTAATACATTAGAATAAACCCTAATTTTATACCAAGCTATAAATATATTTTTGAATTTTTACGCAAATGTTTTAGTTCTTCCACAGCGGAAGAGCCGTTTGTAAGATTCATAATTGTTTTCTCTGGCCGCTTTAGGAAAGCATTTCCTTCCTGTAACTGAAAATGGGAGTCTCAGTTTGTAACTATTTCCTTTAAAAAAGAACAGCTCTTGTTCTGCTCAGTATAATGACAACTGTTTGGACTGCTACCAACCGTTTCAAAGAAACGTTATAAAATTGTATTTTGTAGGTTTTAAATACAAATCTAATGCATAGATCGTAGTAACGGGTATATGGATATGATGTCAGTAGCTGATTTCTTGGTATATACGTCTAGTCGAAGACATGTATTAGTAAACTGTGCTATTGAGATATTTTGAATTGTTGCTGTATCACTGCATGTATTTGTTAGTCAACATTGTGAGGGAAGTAATTGTTCACGAGTATTGATTATTTTCAACATGACATTAATAGTGATGTCTATTAGTTTGGTGAAGCTTAACTTTTGTTTGTTGTTTATTGTTTGTTTAAAGATTGCTGCCTAATTTTTATGCAAATAAGTTTCGCTTTGTGGTTTATGGTTAAGTGCTACTGCTTGAAAGATAATTTCATATCCTATTCGTTTTTTGTTAGGTTATTTTTCTTTTAATTTTGTATGTCATGATAGTTCATTTTCGGCATGTATTCAGTTTTTTTTTGCATTGCGTACTGCTTAGGCCTGGTTTGCATGACGACCAGTACAGTGGACAGTAACACCTTTAAACAAAAAAGAACAAAAGAATTTTTTCTACTATCCTACTGTCTGGTCGTCGTGCAAACCAGGCCTCATTGCCTTATCATTGCTTCTTCCTGCATGTTTGTTTAGCTGTAGTTTATTGCTACCCATTATGTATTTGTTTGCTACATAGCCAATATGTCTTGCTTGGCATGTAACAATCTTATTGGATTGCAAAGGATTATAAGCCCAGCATTAGGGAGACATTGCCTGCGTTAACCCACCCTAAATTTCATTCAAATAAATTTCTTAATGAATGTCTATGAATTTTCATTTTATAGATGTCTACTCGGGGTGTACAAGTTGTGATTTTTGAAGTCGATTCGAGTCGAGCCGATTGAATTTGACAAAACATATCGAGTTTTGAAATACTCGCTCGAGTTTCAAGCTTTTTTCGAATTTTTTTGGGAAACAAGATAGTAGTTTTCCTACCACTGCTATATAATCACAATGTCAAAAAATCCAATTAATTCAAATGCAGTTTAAAACTTTAATGCTATTCAACTTACCGGTGTCCCTAAGTTGAGAGCAAATATGTCAAACGATATCAACTAAATTAAGATAACTTTTTACTTAACATCTCTTGAACATGATTGATTTGCCTGTGTTTTCAAATAAAATAACTAAAACTTAGGTCATATGCTTAATATATGCCTTTATAAAGCCTCAATGATTGATTGAAACATCAGCTTATATGCTTACATGTTTTCTTATACTGTCAAAGAGCAGGAACAATATATAACTTCAAATTTTATAAAGGAACAAAATGGTATACATTTATTAATGACAATAACCATTGACTATGGATGTATTCATAGTCAATGCAATAACTAAAAAAAACTCTTTAATGGAATTAAAATAAAGGATTTTTCACCGGTGCCAGTCAAAGATTAGTGTGAAAAACTGTCTCACAACCCAATCGCGCGGGCCTGCACAAGGTAAACGGCGGGAGTAACTCCTCGGCTCGAAATTCGAATATTTTTAGAAACTTCAAATCGAGTTGAGTAATGTAAAATCGGCTCGAAAAACTCTACACTCGATTTCTCGAACACCCCTAATGTCTACTCATGAAAGTAAGTTAAAAGTATTCTTTTTTTAACATAAAAGTGTTAAGAAATAACTTTTTCCCACCACTGCTTGGAAATAATCACATTGCCACACCTATAAACAGTACGCAAAACGGTTCATTAAATGAACTTCATTTCCGCTTTCATTTCATTCCCGCTCGCTAAATCAGGGTTACTTATTAGGTTAAGGTGGCACACAAGAGAGTTAACTATGACGTCAAATACCAAAGACCAGTTTCTATTGGTCAGAAATCCCATGACACTCACCGTATTCTAAATTCTAGTTGCCTTGCTCTAAATCAGCTGATTTCACAGTCGGTGTTTCTATCTCAACTTCCGGTTCGTTCCAATAGAATAAGCAAACATAACCTCAATGAACTTTTGTGTACAGGTTAGTTAATAAGTTAAACTGTTAAATAATGGTGGTGAAAAATCTTAATTGTGTTTATTACAAGCAAAAATAGTCACTGCCGCTCTCGAAATATTTGGCCGCACGAAGCGATAGCTGAGTGCGGACATATACAATTCTCGAAGGCAATGACGTACTCTTAATATGCAAATAGCTATTAAAATGTTTCGTCCTTTGTTACTGTTAACCCCCCCCCCCCCTTTTGTGTTTGACACCTTTACTACCCAACCTAATCGTACCTATGGGTTCTGAGGTAGAGCAAGATTTCTATAAGCCTTAGATATATGATTCGTTTAGACTATCTTAGGATCGTAGGCTTCTAAAGATTCCTAATCATATATACTATTTTCCATTTAGTTTTATCAGGTGATACCTTAACTTAACTTTGATAAGTAAGCCTTTTTTAAATCGATAAATAATTATTCTTGTGTCTTATAATGGTTGTGTAATATGCCGATTATTAAGTAAAAACGTACAAATGCTTCCGGGTTTTTATATCTCACTACTGAAGTCTGGCTAACAACACTCTCAGACGGAAGGAGTGAACAAACTTGTAGCAAAGCCGAGCAAAACTGTGACATTTGATCTAACGAACTTGTATTAAATCTCACTTTGTAACTGTAGTAATTCAAGAGCAAACGGAAAATCTTTCTTTACCTGAAAATTTAAGGCATCGATATTATGATCAATTTTCTTTATAAAATACATATTTTATGTTTTTATCGATGAATATCTCTGTATATAGGTAGAACCTTCGTGTAAAAAAACATAAATCCTAATGTCATAATTAAAACTATAAATTTGCGTCATAAAAAAATTTAAATACATTTTGATTAAGTGAAGATGAGATTTTTGGGTTTTCGGGTAGAAAGATTATAGGGTAAAAGACTGAGGTGAGCACAAAGAACGACCTGACCCTGCCGTATTAAATAAATGATTTAGAAGTGAACCACAGGTGAACGTAAAGACATTAGGCCTACTGCGCAGTCCAAAAATGCAGAGATTTATGTATACATTTGAAGTTTCAGTCTATATTTCGTCCGAGGTCTATACTATCTATTATAGTGACGTGTTTGTTAACTTCCAGAGATTCTTTGTGTATAACAATGATATCCAGAGATTCCTTTTACATAACTGCAATAATATAAAGGTGAGTAACATCTTAACAAGAATAATCTGGTGAAAGCCTTCATCTTTAAATTGTGGCAGCACATCAAGTGAATTACCAGAATATCATAAAATCACTATTTATTGGACTCAGAAAATATAATTTACGTGTGAGATGGATTTTACAACTCTTAGGAATGCCTAAGTTAAATTTGAAAGAAGTAAACAAACAAAAGAGATTCCGCCCTTCCAACAAAGGATCGGTTGAGGGACTTAGCGGTACGTTAATGCTTCTTTATTGGTCTTATCTTCAAACTGTTGCTTATGCAGATGTAGATACTCGGTGATACTTATACGTATATTTTAACACTGGCATTTCCAGAAAACTTATTGCAGCATTTTTAAATACGTCCAATCAAGGCTGTGGAAAGTGTGGGCATCTGGTATTAAAACTCCGACCCAAATATTATGGTATAACCCAAATATTATGGTGGTTTTCCTAATATTTTTGAAAAATTATTTCTGTGTTTTCAGAGCTTAAACTGCAAAATATTTGTAGAAAAAAATAAGTCTAATTCTATGTGAAAAGTAAGAAGTTAAACCGCATAAAAGTATTTTATTTTATTTGCCTCATATTTTCTTTCATATTTTGTACTTGTTCTATTCTTCGTTAGCTCATTATCTCGAACACATAGCATAGCTAGGAACAGTTTATCATTAAATCAACAGTTTCCCTAGCTACTTGAAAATAGCGCAATACACGTACTACTTATTAGACATATAAACTGAATGGCGAAACTTTGAAATCTGTCTGCACCCTTAAAATCGTTGTTTCAAATCCATTTTTTCAATATTTACATCCGCGATTACTTCAGTCACGATGACGTGTCGGTATTGTAATAGAAACTGTATTTCAAAGTGTTCATATTTATATCATCTGTATGAGCGCTTATTGAATAAAACAATAATTATAATTAACTTATTTCATCGAAACAAAACATTAAACTTAACAAGAACATGATTAAAATTACTGTTTAGGAGGTAGTTATCTTCATAATTTTAATCAAAGCCATTTTGGAACTTTCAAATCATGTACATAAACTGTTCATGTCTTCCTCTCCTAATACTAATGTATCACTTCGTAATAAATAAACTAATACATTTTCTCAATGATTTTGCAGTTTTGCATCCATGTCGGTTATACTAAATATATCATATATAATCACTACTATCACTGTTCACTGGTTACGCCGGAAATATCCATCACTACTATCACTTTTCACTCATGCAGTCATCGCAATACCATATTTCTATCACGAAATTGAATCAGCTAACAATAGTATATTTCCCTTCCCAACAAGGGTCGAAAATGAGGTTTTGCAGGCTCGAGATCGTGTTTCAAATTCGAGACGAAGTCGAGAATTTGAAACGGCCGAGAACAGCAAAACCCTTTCGGCCCTGAGAGCTTCAAAACCCTTGAATCGATCGTTGTTTCAAATTAGTGCACGCTAATTTTCACCACACTACACAATGAAATACACCCTAAATAATAAACAACTGATTATTATTTGACTCACTTGAAAAAAAAACTTTAAGATTATGAGCGAAAATACAACTTCTTTATCATGATTCAAACAAACACAACACAGCTATGAAAATCATATGATCGCAACCATCCTGTCTTTGGAACCTATTGAATGCCGTATAATTATGTGGTGTTCTGTCATTGTTTCAAGCAAATCAGCTGACTTTCGGCCCTAGGGCCCCACACGTTTTCGGTCCTGTGGCGGCAAACAGTGAGTTTCGGTCCGCATTTGACGTTTGTAAAACAGGTGATTTCGTCGTAGTGTGGTGAAAACTATATTAATATTTGCATTCCTGGAATATATTCTAGGATCGTCATTTTCTCTAATAGGATAGTCAAAGAACTTCAAACGACTAAAACAGTCATCTTTATTCACAATATGTTATTTATTAATACCAATAAACATGTGTTTTTGAGGAGTTCGATTATTTATGTAAAATCAAAATATATTGATTTCGAACATAGATTTTGACGGTAAATGCGGATTCCAAACTTTAGTCAACTAAATATATCTTATGTATGTGAAAAGAATGCACTACATACTGGCATTGGCATAACTGTGCTGAATGTGGCACAGCTGGTTGTAAGGATTTATTGGTACCTCAATTTTCCCTCCTATATTAGTAATACAGGATCAAAACCACGTACAACATTCAATTTGAAAATTTTCTTTGAGGTTAAAGATAGTATTTCACTTCACACAAAAGGTTTCAAATATAAATGGTAATCGTAGTAGAACTGTTTGCAGTAGTCTTATCAAGTTCCCTGTTTCCTTGCTAGGAAACGTGGTAGCGAATCTTAGATATAAGTCAAGACACGATCTTATTTTACGCAATTTCTGTTTGAGACGAAATCCGTTAAATTTTCTTTATACTTTAAGATTGGCTGTAAGTGGACAAACTCGTGAACGGTTGTAAGTTAAATTAAATTAAAATACATAAACCATCGTTTTTTTATAAATGAAATGATGTATTGATTCAAAATATATTGTTCTATATTTGGATGTGTTTTGTGAATGTTTAGTTACCTAATCTATTATCTATTATCTAATCGATAATATTATCTAATTATAAGAGTGTTAATCTAATGCTAAAACATGTTAATTAATCTGTAACATAATTTTCAAATTCAAATTTACAGTTTGGTTCATAATCAACACTTAATATTGTTATAGCACAATCTTATTTGAAAATGTTGTTACACTTGTTACACTTGTAAATCTTGTTACACTTGTTGCAGACGAGGTCGAGTCCGAGATGTTTGAGATGTCCAATTATACTCTAAGACGCCCTTACTTGTTAAAATTAGTTACAGATTATTTATTTGATTGTGATTCAACATATAAAGAAGAAATTGTGATTCAACATATAAATTGTGCTCTGTGATAGCAATTTCATTATGACTCGGCCTTGCTTTTGTATCATATACTTTGTATACTTGCTTTGTATACTTAAAAATTAAATATTTATTCTTCTGATTGACAAAATAATAGAAGTATAGCCTAATTTGGAAAAGTCCCTTCACTCATTTCTGATCAGATCGAAATGCTTTAAGGATACTGTAATTTGAAATAGGTGAGAAAATTTCCCGGTTAAACATTATACTATTTACGCACGAGTTGGAAATCCCTGATCCTTGACACTTTTGTCTTCTCCCTCCATAGTAATAAAAACACGATTTGTCGAGGTCGAGATCACTAGTTGTACATGTAATAAAACAAATAAAAATTATTTAAATGGTATACACATATTACCAGTGCTTGATTTGTAAAAATTGAGGTACCGGAACTGTAATTTGACAACTTGTACATAACTCCCTCCCCTTTATCATTTTTTCCTTTAATAAAGTATTGTTTGGCTATGTGATTAATTAGGTCGATTTTAAAAGTCACATTTTATCCGACTCAAATATTTTGATAAGTAAATTAAAAACTGACAAAGCATTATTTTATTAAAAAATACATTGTCTAAAAATACATTGTCATAGTTTTTTATGACGCCTTGTGAGAGTATTCAGGTCTTTTTGGCTTTTTCAAGATTCGGCTAAGCTCAAGAAAAAAGAGTATTCATTTCAGAGAGCGCTAATTTCAGGCCGAAATTCCGCGCATAATTTCCGTACATTTCAAGTGATCGTAATTTTCGGTACTCCGGCCGGTTAAACATAATCCTCTCTTATAGCAAATTCTCCGGCCGATCATACGCGATCGTCTTTTGCGGCAAATTCTCCGGCCGATTACACGCGATTGTCTTTTGCGGCAAAGTGCCCGTCCGATTACCGATCGTCTCTCGTGGCAAATTCTCCGGCCGATTGTACGCGATTGTATTTTGAGGCAAATTTTCCGTCCGATTGCACGCGATCATCTCTTGCAAAAAGTACACCGGCCGATTACACACGATCGACTCTCGCGGAAAGAAGAGGTCCCGGAACCCCGTTCCGCCGCAAATCAAGCACTGCATATTACTATACTATTTATAAATATATATAACTTGTAGGGTGTTCCCAACCTTTTGGTGCTCGCGTACCACCTACCACATTTTAAATATTTTGGCGCACCATCACAAGGATCCCCCTCCCCCCATCACTGAGGGATCTCCTACAACATTGCTTATAGTTACCCTTTAAGCATTACAAAGTGCTTTTGTTTTTGCCAACCGAATTTATTTTATTTTACTTGTCAATGTGCATTTTTAGATCGTATTTTGATCATAAGCACATCATCTCAGCTCTGCGAAAAATTTGGTGAGAAAATCGTATGAATTTGAATATGAATTTGGTAAAGTGAAAAAATGTCTAGGTAGAAGGGAAAAAATAATCCCTGTCTAGTATTTGGAACTTTACATATTTCTTATATTTTATAATGAAAAATAACATAAAAAACAATTCAAAGTCATTCACAGTATACTGTATTTTTGCTACTGATCTTATATTTAAGCATATTACAAAGAAGTTATTCAACAGATCGACATAATTAGACTGTGTGTTCAAAGTAGAAAATACGTTTGGTTAGTAAATTGTACAACTAAAAACTATAGTAATTCTACCGAATCAACAACGAAAAACCGGTAGTATTTTTTTAATGCCAAAATGTTTTGCAAAAAACATTTTTAATGAAATATGGTTCCTAAAAAACACCAAATTAGTTCTTATGGTACAAAATTGGCGTATTATGACCAAAATAGATACTGAAAAAGTTAATAAAGTTAAGGAATTAAGTGCGACTTTACTGCTCGAGGGGATAGAATTCGTTCGCAAACCTAGTATTTTACTTTGTACTACTTCTTCAGTCTCTTTCGTACCACCTAAAAGGCCTTTACGCACCACTGGTGGTACGCGTACCACCGGTTGAGAAATACTGGGGTAGGTGGTTCATAATCTTCATTGGCATTTTTAATTCAGTCAAAATAAGACCTGAGAGGTAAAAGTTCCAAGAAGACTACGATGTAAAGAAATTAAAATCTTGAAACATACGAATCCCATGATATTTAATTTGAAATTGTTGGGGCTTGTGATAATAACTACAGACATAATCTATCTGGGAGGAAGCTTGGCCTCATCACGGTAGGCTGGTGGCGCAGTTAAAAGCTCGTCAGCGTTAGACAAAGCTTTTACACCCTGACTGTGACCACACAACCCTGACACATCGTCTGGACAACGCTAGTAGCCAACTAGTATCCAAATCGATCATAAGCGACAGATTCAGCTTCCTCGTATTTGGTTGATGATTATTTTCCCCATAAGAAATGCATTGCGGTATTGTTATATCGGTAACGGTTTAGTTAAGTAAAACATAAAGAAGAACATATTGCCTTTAATAGTTATTTGAGTTGAGATTCAAGCACAAAACTATATTTTTTCGAGATTCGCTCATGGAAATGAATATTTTTTATATAATTTTTACTCTATAAGGAATGCATGGGATGGCACATTTGAAATAGGCACAAGACATTTCTAAAGGAGGAAAACTTTAACTGCCCGTATCTTCTTTACCTTTGGGTTTAGGGCAAAATGTCAAAGAAAAGAGTTCTAAACGTAAAATCCGAAAACGTCATAAAATACAAGGTGTTCAATAGACAAAGCTTTTACACCCTGACTGTGACCGCTTTCACATCGTCTGGACAACGCAATAGTAGCCAAATTGATAATGAGCAACATAACCTTAAAAAAATTATGAAGTTTCGAGTCTGGATGTAGTTTTATTGTGTTTGGTTGATTATTCAAACACAGTACTGTTATCCTAATAAAAAAAACACACATAGTCAAGTATCAAAGGTAGTTTGAGCTATCCTTTTGTTATGGGCCTGTCAGAACACTGTAATGATCATATCATTATTCAAGCAACTAGCTAGATTCGTCCCCTAAAAAGTTACTTTTTGGTTTTTACTACATACGTTATGTTATGCCATACGTATGTAAAGATTTTAGTAGTAGTAAGGAGCATGTAGTACAAAACTTTTATTTAATTAAAGTTTGCATTTATTTTTAACTGCCTCTAAATTAATTTGTATGAGCCTAGAAAGGTTTTTAATGTTTGTCAAGAGAGATAAATAAATCATCTTTGTCAGTAAAAAGCTTAACATGTCATGTTTCTCTAATGTAAATGGAAGTTTTGATTCGCAACCGAATGGCAAAGTAAAGTCATACTTTTAAATGTGTCTTTTTTATTTGTACTTACCTTTTTTTAAATGGCTCTAAAAAATATGTGTATTCTTTGAGGCACCCTCATCAAAACATTTGTTCTTTGATCCTTAACGAGTTGTAAATATATGCATATTTTAATATCTATGCACTTTTAAATATAAATTAATACTGTTGAACATTTGTCCTATTCCTTCATAAAATATTTTGAAAACTTATTTTAAACACTACAACAAAATAATGAAACTTTGAATGCTTCTTGATGACTGTTGAATATCTAGGCAAAATATCGATGTTAGGTATTCACATACACATTTTTAAATTATTTCACTTTGATGAATTAAAGAATGATATCAGATTATATAGGAGACTTATTTAAATTATTTAGCGTTCATAGCATATTTAATTTCCACAAATTTAATTAATTTAACTTAAGGAGAACCCTTATAGGACTAACACGGCAACAAAGCCTCTGACCCCAGGCGAATGCCCAAAGGAACGAGTTTTACGAATTACTTCTGTTACTGAACTACTTTTACGAATTAGTTCTGGGTTCACTACAACTTTCTCCTTTCTCCTTATCATTTAGGTTCGAAATAGCTAAACTTGACCGTTTCTTGGTAATATTCGGTATATTTTCAATTTTAAGCCCAATACCTTAAGGTAAGGCCCGAGACACACACTGGGTTTTTTTATCGCGCGATAATTTTTCCGCCGCCGCCGACGAAATGGCGTTCGCACACACGTGGCGGTAAAAAACGCCACGGAAAAAATATCGCCAATCACGGGTACTATTTTAATTTTGAGAGACGTCTGTGGGTGTTTACCGAATGCATTTTACCATAAGGTGATCACAGAACTCCTGACGTCATCAACATGGTAAAATGTTTGGCGTGTCTTGCCGTCTGACTATGGCGGCGGTAAAAAATCCGCCAAATGTGCACGCTCCCATTTAATTGCATACGCCACTGTGATGACAAAGCGGAGAAAAACCGCTTTCGAGCGGCGTCAAAACTACCGCCAGCGGCAATATTATCGCGCGGTATTTGTTCCGCCCTGTGTGTACGCGTCCATTTAAATCAATGCACTACGGGCGAGCGGCATTTTTACCGCGCGTTAAAAAACGCAGTGTGTGTCCCCGGCCTAAGATAAATATTCATTTAAAAATATAATCTCGAACGTATAAAAGATGAAACTTCCAAAAAATATACACAGGGTGTTTTCAAACTCTCTGGAGACCTTTAGTGGATGCGTTCCTTGTATCAAGACGAACACATTTTGTTGCATGATAAAGGGTTCCAGGTACTTCTTTCTATGACTGTCAGTTTATATGATTGTTTATTCATTACTTTAAAATTACTTGAGTTATCAACTGCAAACCCGAAAAATTCTAAAAAGAAGTCCTAATTCCTAATTACTATTTTAAAATACCATTGTGCCATAAAAACATGGTAATCTGTACAAATAAAATACACATAACATCATAAATACTATCAATAGAATTTCCTTTGTTTGAAATTCATTGTTGGTGATGGTGATTTTATATTTTGATTAGGATTTTTGCGGACATTTGCCATCACTGATTAGTAAAAAACAAGTTTCACGACGTTTCGGGATCTGGAATCTGATCCCGTCTTCAGGTGGAAGAAAACCTAGAACATAACAAGATTAGTAACACATGGCCAGGAAAACCTGGACAAAAACACAGCTAAAACAGAGAACTGTAAAAGCAGTCACGAAAACACTAAGCTGAAAAGAAAAACAAAAACACAAAATAACACAGGAATCACAAGTATCAGAATCACCAGACAGGAGAGAGCACGTCCACACCCAATCAGAGCTGAGCTGAGACGTTAATAGAATTTGTTTTTATTAAATAAACTCATCGATAAACTTTTTAAGTTTATTTAGCTCATCATAAATAGTTGTCAGCTTTTGTTTTGTATTCATATTTATTTTGACTAATAACAATTTTATGTAGTATTGGTTTCAGTAATCTCGACATGCATTGTCAAATGAGTGCGAGCTTATTGGTCGATGGCGACGCACCTATTGTTGACACGTGTAATCAGCTGATCGGCGGAAGCGAGAAGTGAAGGAACATTTCTCTGCATGTCCATTATTGTCCATCGCCGTGCAGTTCTTTGTGGTCAGGTCAACTTGATAATTGTGCGGGTGTGAAGTGTCTAGTGTAGTTTTAGCGATAATTTTACGTTATTTTGGATTGTGATGACTATAAGGAGAGTTACAGAGGTAAGCTTACCTATTATAGGTTCAATTATCTTACAAAAATTAGTTTATTTCAATGATTATGCAACTTCCTTCCTTCGTTTTCTTACATAATGAAATATGGGCCATGATTTTATGGCAAAATATTGCTATGACCAATAATAAATGAGCGAAACAGGAAACAAAACAACAATCTAATGAATTATATTTATTTATTTATTTATTGGTTGGTTTACAGGGTTAGGATTAATAATGCCTTTTTCTATAGCAATCTTTTTTTGGTTAAACATTGTTTCATGATAAATAAATGATATCTGGAATTTAAAGTCAAAACTAATTAATGCCAGATTGTAAAACTAATCTATTTAAAATTAGTTGCTTCTTGAATACAATACACATTTTTGAACTTAAGTAATTTCCCATATTTGTTACATTTCTTTTCATTTGTCAAGTAAATTTATTACATTTCTATTTTTTTATTTGTCAAATAACTTCATAGCCTAAACAATTACCCCCTCTAGTAAATTTGAACTATGATTTCGTCTTGTGTTTAGGCTTATTGCCAATTACAATTGATAATACAGAAACTTATGTTATGTATTCATAGCGGTTGCACATTTGTAGACAAAGGAAATATTCTGTCTATTACTTTCTTGGGATACAACCTTTGCTTGTCAAGCTAACGAATGTACAACCAAACTTAACTGCAATTTACCTAACTTATGTTTACCCTAAATCTTATTTCTTGTTTAGAACATTTTTAAATAGTAACCATTGTTGCTTTCTTTGTTTCAGGATCCCTACAAATCCAGGCAGGCCTCTCTGAGGTAAGTGGTCTTATTTAGCTATTCAAGGTCAATGCAGATTTCCGAGAGAACCAAATATTTTAGCGGGCTATAAAATGTGTTTAGTGATTTTCGATGAGAAAAGAAGAAGAAAATTACTCCAATGAAGAACCATAGGTTAGGCACTGTGTAGGGAACGGAGTTGTGGGTTTTGTATAGTGTGAGTCAAATAACTCGGCCCTGATCCGTAAGCCAAATGATAATAATTAACATTAGTCTTATAATCGGATATAGCCATATTATTTGATTCAACCTATGTAAGGGGACGAGAGCCATTGTTGTTTTGTAAGGGAATGTTTTTGATAGATATAAGTTCAAGGTTAACTAAAATCAAATATACAGTATTGTTAGGAACAATAGGTTTATATTTTATGTAGGCTATTTATTTAGTTGTTGTGGTTATTTTTGTTTAATGATTTAGAAAGGGAAATGTAACTTTTTTCTTACATGGGTTTAGGTAGATAGATAGTAATTAGTCAGAATTAAATTATATTTTTATTTTAGACGGAAAAATGAAGCAAATTAGATGAAATACACAAAGTGAAGAAAGCAAATAGATGATATAATATGAGTGTCTTGAATAATATAGGCAACATTAGCTGATGAAATATCTTTTACAGTAAAAGAGTAAGGGAATTGTTAAATGTTTATTTCAGTTGAATACAGTAAAGAATTCCATTATCATTTGATCGTTTCAGGATTTGCAGGTTTATTATGTAAGTATGAAGGTATAGGTAGGTAGGTGTAGGAATATAGGGAGTTTCATTAGGTGTAGGTACCTTCATACCTAGACAACGTTGGCGAGACCTTCGCAGTTCTACGCAAAGGAGGGTGAACTGTTTTTATGTCCTAAAAATATTTGGTTTTCAACTACATTTGACTCTCCTCACGTTTTTTACAATTTTAATTTCCCAAGAGGAGACAAGAAATAATATTTAGATACTAAACTGTTAAGTTCTGAGGCTCGAGTAAATTCTTCCAGTATAGTCCGAGTCAGTTAACGTGGCCTGGACCGTCCATAAGCCCAATGTTAAAATTTACATTAGTCTTATGAACGGGCTGGGCCATGTTATTTGAATTAGTCTGTACTTGTACCCAAAGATCCAAATATTAAGATCTTATAATATTAAGATTCAAATATTATAACAGACACAGTTTTTTAGCAAAAAATATTAAAGTTAGAAAAAACAATTAAACGTAAAAAAATCAACAAACTAATGTTTTTATTCTTGATTGAAATTACATTATAGTATTTGGACAGGGCGAATATATTACATTAAAAACAATACAAATATTTTTATTATGATTCGCTGCAAGGGTGTTTTAACGTTTAGTGACAATGAAACAGATTAAACAAAAATATTTTTTAATGTTAGTATATCAATATCCACATATTAAAATTAAGGGTACGTCAATTAATTTGGCCAAGAAATATTAAATTATATGGCCTTGTTACATGAGTTGGTTTACATGTGCTGATCAAATTCTGAGTTGTTGGCGTTGCTGATGTTTGTTCATTGAGTTGTTTGGATTATTGCAAATGGATGATGTTTGTTCAGGTTCAAGTAAGAAGTTAGAAATTTATTATTCTGCTGTTAAATGTCTTACTTAATCTTGTTCAGGGAGTCTTCAAAGTAGGCATAGTTTGTAGTTGATTGTCAGCTGTTGATTCTTTAGGTTTTGGGTTATATTCTTGATGAGAGATATACTATCTAGTATTGTTTTATTGGTGATTGTTTTGTTGTTGATTTAGGTTTTGGTTTGCGTTCTTGTTGAGAGTAATTTACTCTGGTGTTGGCTTTTTGTTGAATGTCCTCTTTGTTGTTGCTTTAGGTTTTTGATTGTATTCTTGCTGAGAATATACCATATGCTCTTGGTTTGTTATTTATTGTCCTCTTTGTTGTCGGTTAAAGTTTTGGATTGTCCTTTTCTTGATAGATTTATATTCAGATTCAGATTATTTTATTATTTCAGATTCAAATATTGTGCTATTGGTTTATTATCGATTGTCTGATTTGTTGGTGATTTTGGTTGTGGGTTGTGTTCTTGCAGCAGGGAAGGTATACAACCAAATGGTTTGTTGTTTAATGTCCGATTTGTTGTTGATTTAGGTTTTGGAATATTCTTGTTTACTTTAATGCAATGCGGGGTTTGTTCGTTGTTGATTGTCCGCGTTGCCCAGAGGAAAGATCAGCACAGTGTAAACAAGCTCATGAGAAAGATTTATTTAACCAAACAAGTAGAAGGGACAGCTCATTGTCAGCTTCAAACCTTAAACAGTTGGTCATTGACGCATATCGTTATTGAAAAAAACCCTGATGGTTAACTATATAATCTATAATTTACCTTTCACTTGTAAGTATTATATCATCTATCTATCATACAATCAAATATTTAGTTCTTTAAACCTTTTAAGCTTTTGTTTAACAAAGTACCCTTAATTTTAGAAAACCAGACATTGGCGACAGTAATGACTGAGATTTAAATTAATAAAACGCTCACAGATTCGACAACCCACTAAGCGTGGTAAACTTATCCATAGGGATCAAGCAAAAATAATACCAACCCTTTTAAAAATAAATGTTTAGCTTTTACACATTTGTATTACCAATATGTTTCAGTTTTGAGACAGTTAAAAGGACAGCAATTTAGCCCTTTTAAGATTATTTTAAACTTTTCAAGGGTGTAAAATAAGTGTCTTACTTTAACAACTTAATAACATAATCTTGCTACTTTAATAACATAATCTTGATGAGGCATAACATTAAAAATATCCCCTTCTGTTGGTTTAAGGTTTCCTTTGTGAAACTTTTGAGTTATCTATCACAAGTTGTGTTAGAAACATAGAACGATTGTGCCAGAAGCAAAATTGGACTTGAGTCTTATATAAAAATGGAAATCTGCCTTGACCTGAACAGCAATTTATTATGTTTTTATAATTTATACTATAACATTAAATGTAATCGTGTGAAAAATTCGCTCATGTCTCGCATGCGGCTGATTCCAAAGCGTTGAAAGCAGAATTACCGTTAATCAGTTGGGATTGTTATTCCAAGTTTTTCTTCAGAAGATTGCAAGCAGAGGGAAGAGCAGTCTCGTCACATGGTAGTCGTCTTGGGCTATTAGCATTTTACAAACTCTTAAGGTGAGATTCCTGAATTTTTTTCATTTGATTTGGTTTTTGAAATATTATTAAGTAATTTTTAAATAAGGCACTATTTATATTATTACATTATATATTTGTATTTAGGTGTTATTTTCATTTTATTAACAATCAAGGCCCTCTATAGTCTCCTCTTTAAATTGTTTAACTGTCAATATAATTATGCAAAAGGCCCACATTACAATAGTTTTTATTCACTTTTGTAATATATAAGTTGTAAATCAAAACATGCAAAAATCAACGACAAACAAAGCTGGTTGATTTCATTTACTCATTACAGCATAGTGTTTGTTCAGTTTAAAGTGAAGAAGTTAGGAAATTTACTCCATCAACAACAGATCATTTTGGAAATATTTTATAGTGATTGGTAATGAGGGCCTAAAAGTATTTTTAGTGTAATTATTCTTTTTATTGGGCCTTAATTTATTTTGCAGACAAAATATAGTTAGTTATGCTTAGTTTACTTTACATAGCTCATGTTTATGTGCGTCGCGTAGTTAGTCGTCATCCTGATGTTGTCATATGCGTCAAGTCAGTCATCGTTCGTCGTCATGTGCGTTTTAACATGTCGTCGCGTTGTCGTCTACCGTTTTATATTGTCGTTTTATATCGTCGTCGTCGTTGGTTGTTGAATGTGATTATAAACTTCGTTGTTATGTGTGTGTGTCACACAATCGTTATTCGGATGTTATTACGTATGTCACGAAGTCGTTATCCAGTTGTTATGTGTGTCGCCTATTCGTTGTCCGGTTATATGTGTGTCACCTATTCGTTGTCTGGATGTTGTTATATGTCTCGTATTAATTGTCCGGTGGTTGTTATTTGTATCACGTATTCGTTGTTCGGTTGTTAGGCTATGTGCGTCACCTATTAGTTGTCCGTAATCGTCATGTGAGTCTAACACGTCGTCGCGGCGTCGTCCGCCATTATATCCGTCGCGTTGGTCGTTGGGCGTCATTATACACTTCATTACCGTCGTCGGATATGTTATATGCATCACGCAGTCGTCGTCGGATGTTGTCGTTCGGCACCGTTATGTGCGTTTTAACATATCGTAGAGGCATCATACGACTTTATTATGTGTCGTGTTGGTCGCTTTTTGTCGTTGGGTGCCGTACACTTCGTCGTCGTCGTTGGATTTTGTTATGTGCGTCACTAAGTCGTCGTCCGTCGTCGTTATATGCGCGCGTTGGTCGTTGAATTCCGTTTTACACTACGTAGTTGTCGTCGGATGTTGTCATGTGCGTTGTGAAGTCGTCGTCCGTCGTTGTTATATGCGCGCGTTGGTCGTTGAATTCCGTTTTACACTACGTAGTTGTCGTCGGATGTGTCATGTGCGGTGTGAAGTCGTCGTCCTACGTACATTATAATGTGTTTCTTCAGTCGCCGTTTTAAGCGTCACGCCGCGTCCATTGTTGTCGGTCGTTGTCAAAGGTGTCGCGACCTTGTCGTTTCGGAAGAGTCTCGGTCGCGCCGCGTGGCTGCGGCCAGAGAGAGATTTGAGAGAGTCGAGAGAACCCATTTGAAAATTTAATATACTGTATATGTAGATATCTGGCGCACACTAAATCTCTCTCTGGGCCCCACCTCCCCGCGGTCCGCAGCTGGGAACGAAGCCGAGGTCACCCAACATTGGGCAATAAAAATCCTCGGTACGGCTAGAGGGGCAGTAGAATGACAGACATTGAAGAACCCACAAACTACAGGAAAGACCTTGGAGTCGTCCATTCGGCGGCTGCTGCAAGTAAGGTGAAATGGCTATAACGTGTTCTATTATTTATTTGAATAGTCAATGTGAATAATTTACGCTTTAACTACATACAGTTCAAGTGATAGAATTGAGCTGTTTACAACACTTGCTGTAAATAGTTAATTACAATTACAATTTCAATTTAATCAATTGCTGTTTATTGCCAGATATTATATAAAAAATTTAAAATGTAGATAGCTTTAAGAGTTAGTTGAGGAAATACTTGCTGCTCAATCCGCTTTATTCTTTAAACGAAGTTTTATTTAAAATTAATGTTTCCCCGATATAATGAACTGTCATATTTTATTTCATGTATGTTAGCAAACATTTTAGCGAATTTCGCCTCTAGGGAAAAAACTACTAGCGTAGGTCTCATGGAAAGACCTAAGCCCGAGACCATGATAAATTTTCGTTTTGGGGCCGCTAGAAGCAAAAAACACCATTCGTTCGAATATATGTGTGTGTGTGTGATAGGCTTAGCCTTTATACAGTATAAGACAAGTATAATTTATTTAGGAATGCGGCCTCTAATTACGTGTCGTTTACCATGCGTTTTGTGTATTATTTAAATTTGTTGTATTTGTTTAACTCTTTGATTTTATTTTTGATTTGTACATTTAAAATCTTTCAAATAACTTGTAAGCTACGAATATTCTCAATTATTGTTTCCATGATTTCCTGTTCTTTTTGTCTTGAATTTGCACATGTTTCATTAAATTGTAATTTGAATTTAACTTTACTTGAAATATTGTTTATTTAAAAATACTAATTAGTCTGGGATATTATGCTCATTTTTAGACGAGGTTCTAGTCAGAGAAAGTTGAATTTCGAGTCTGGTAAGTCCAAAAACCAAATTTCAAGTAATGGAAAATTTAAGGATTGCATTAATTACCAAGAACGACAATATAGTCCATATATGGAATAAAACTGTATTTTTCTTTAAAATTAATGCCAGCCTTCCAACTTACCAAGAGTTTTTCAACCATAGATTTTCCAACCATCTATCAGTCATATCAAGTGTATCCAGTTTATTTGTGGTTCGAATAAATCTTCCAATTTAAAATGAGAAATTGTATTTGTAACTAGCTGCATAAATTAGTAGCCAAATTTCTTCTTCAAATCTTATACAGATTGGCTTATATGCTATACAGTCTTATACTGTATCTCTAAACTTTTTCCAATGGATAACTAATAAGGAATAAATTAATGAGGGAATCAAGCAGGGTTTTTTGTTTTAACAATACAGAAAATACTACGCCTTAACGACGCAGAGTAAGTGACAAAGGCTGGATCCGACATTAATGTGATCCTCAGAATATCTTTTCTCAGATTCGTTGGTCTGTTTCCAAATACCTGTGATCGCGTGGAATAAAAAAGTTATGTTCTGAACTGTCTGGGTTTGCCTGTCTGTCTATCCTAAGTAAGTTGCACCGTAACAGCAACTAACAGCAGTGAGAACTGTTTATTATTCTGTTTTGAAAATATTGTTGATTTCTTTAAAAAAATATTCATTATTCGATAATTTTTATATTGTTGGGTTTTGATTTCCATCTCTTTTTTGGTTTTTAAATTTAATATTCAGCTTAACCAATATTAATCAAAAAACCTTTCAAGATAAGGTCATTCTCTCACGCATGGGTATTAAAGCCTACGTGAGAGAAATTTCATGTTTGGAATTAGTCATATATTTTTTGTATTTATTTAATTTTGAAAAAACTCAGTATCACGATACCGCACCAAAATTAATACCTGTTTCAGGAAATAACCATTACTGAAATAAAGCTGATTTTGATTTAATATGATTTGAACTAACTCTTTTAAGGAAAGCAAAACTAAAAACGTAATAGGTAGTCGTTGAGTCGTTTTTACCCTTAAAAGTATTTTAAGGCAGTAAAATCAGCTCAGGCAGTTACGATCACACTATTTCCACTGTAACACAACCCTCCGTAAAAATAGTGTCAAAATCGACATCAGTGGAAACGGTCATTTTGACTTAAGGTAATAAAATTGGAGGAGAAACATAAGATGAACATACTTCGTACAATATCTTATTCTAATATGCGTAAGCGTCTTACGGGGAAAATTTATCTGATGGAGGGATCGTAATACCATTGTAAGGAAAGGTATAAATTATTTGATAGCTCTCTTGTTTAATCTGACCAAAGGTAAGTTTCCATTTCAACAAGTCGTGGGCACAAGTGCCCGACATGCGCCGGCACAAATCCCTGAACTTGTAGGATGGAAACAGCCGGGCACAAGCCACGGCACAAGTGCCGGGGACAGATTTGTACCAGCCGACTGCCCGACAAAACATGTGCCCGAGTCGCGGGCGCATGTGCCCAGATGCACTGGGAACTGGAGGGCATATGTGCCCGCAACTTACACATGCCATGTTGCTAACTAACGTAATAAAATCAATGCCAAAAGTGTCATATATGAGTCCCAAATGCAATTCTAACGTATCTTAAGTAATAATCTAAAATAACAAAAAACATTAAGCCCTTCCCCAGTATGATAGAGCAAAAAAATAAATGTGTTATCAACAAAATCATGCAAATTTCTGCATCATGCAAGTCTTCTGCATCATGCAAAATCATGCAAGCCTCTCATTAATAAATTATAGGCCAATTTTAATTGTCTTTTCGCATAAAAAAGATTATTTGCCGGTTGCGGAACTTGTTCCGGACTATTTAGCTGGAAAATGGAAACAGCATAAAAACTACGCGCGACATGCCCCGGGCATGTCGGGCACTTACTTGTGCCCACGACTTGTAATGGATACGTACCTCAACCTGACACTACCCGCTTCTGACACAGAACGACTCAAGCACATCGCTGAAGTTACCACTCTGGCTGACTAGTGATGAAATTAATTTTTTTAGATTGGGAATGTTATACAATATTTTTACGATGAAATATTTACCTATCCTAAAAGTCTATTTACGATAAAATAAATGACATACAACTATAATTTCTTTTAACACGTTGAGTGCCACTGCTATGGTAATTAAATCTACCCAGGGGCCAAACCTAAAAAAGTGTAATAGCACATTCCTTTCATTGTATAATTTACAGCAGATAATTTTAAAGTTGACCATAATTAGTTTTTATGACATTTTATGACGTCACAATGCAGCGGTGCATTTGCACCGGTTGGCCACTATGCTAATCTAGTAGGAGATATAGGCCTATTCCTCCTACTATATAAAATTGTTCATTGATGAAATCTAATGAAAACTAAATAAAATTGAAAATTCAGCACGCCACAAATGTTAAAAACACACCACATTGCTTATAAACAATAGCCCAGCTCACAATCATAACAAATACAGCAGAGTGCCATGCGCCCAATTTGGTAAACACCGTGTTCACGAATGGGATGCTGGAAAATGTCTAGCTCTCAATCATAACAAATACAGCAGAGCGCCATGCACCCAATTTAGCAAATGCTGTGTTCAAGAATGGGATGCCGGAAAAAGACCAGCTCCTAATCACAACAAACACAGCAGCGCGCATTGCGGCCAATTTTGTAAACGCTGTGTTCACGAATGGGACGCTGGAAAAATAAACCAAGGTCACCCAAGTAACTATTACATTGCAAACGCACCGCTTGGCACTCAACGTGTTAACCCGCCTTTCCCTCACTTTAATTTACAATTTTCATTACTAACCATGAGATTAATCGTTTCATTACATAGTTTTTACCTTAGTGTACTGAAGCAGACTAAAAATGATTTTTTTTTAAGGTTTTTAAATCCAATAATAAGCAAATTGATTCAATTTCCTTTGGTTGAACTAAACGGAAAGTTTATATCTGATGATTAATGTAAACAAATCATTAATAAAAGTGAGGAGAGGAGAAGAATTAACTGAGTTATTGACTTGAGCAGTGTTTTCATGTATGTACCAGTTGATGAATTCTGGGTAATGTTTTTAAAATTTGCAATACGTAACAACGTAATGGTTTTAGACGTCAACACAACAAACATAATTTCTTTGTGCAAATCTGTTTTTGAAGGTTCTCCGATCCAAACGTAGAAGGATCACTAGACTTAAGCGGTTCCTAGAATCCCTTTTCCCACCCTCTGTCCCAATGAATAATTTTTATTTCTGACGCGGGTCGTAAAGTGGTTCCGCGAAGTGTCGTGGATGCGCGATGCTGTTTATGTGCTTCGTCGGGTTTTTATGTTTAAGTGTTTTCAACAACACTTTCTAACACCACGTCGTTGGAATTCTATTTTTAAACAAAATTCGTACAACCAAGATCCCGAGATTGAAATTTCCCAGTATACAGGGTGTCCGGAAATTATGGTAAAATATTTTAGTATATGATAGTAGAGGTAAAAATAAGAAAGAAAGTTCATATAAACATAGTTCCTAAAGTGCTTCGTTTTCCGTCTGTGTGTCTGTTTGTGATTTTTACATTTTTAATTATATCTCGAGAACCTTGTAACGTATGAACTTCAAACTTGAACCACTATTAAGAACTATTTTTGTGGGAAGTATCAAATTTCTACTTTGTACCATTTCAAAGTGGCGACTGTTTTTTGTTTTCAAAGCTAAATATCTTAAAAACTGCAAATTTTTGAAAAATTATACAGGAGACAAAAAAGCTGCAAAATTTAATTCAATTAACGCTGATATTAAAATTATGATGATCGGACTACTAATAACGGAGAAATTTTAATTTGTCTGAATAAAAACGTGGTTATTTAGAACATACTGTCTGAAATTTGCATGTTTTTATTCGGAAAATTTAAAATTTCTCTATTATTAGTAGTCCGATCATCATAATCTTAATATCAGCGTTAATTGGATTAAATTTTGCAACGTTTTTGTCTCCTGTATAATTTTTCTAAAATTTGCAGTTTTTATGATATTTAGCTTTGAAAACAAAAAAATCGCCATTTTGGAATGGTAAAAAGTAGAAATATGATACTTCTTACAAAAATATTTCTTAATAGTGGTTATCCATATTCCAAGTTTGTTTATATGTCAAAAGGTTTTTGAGATATAATTAAATATGTAAAAATCACAAACAGACACACAGACGGGAAGCGTAGCACTTTAGGACCTATGTTTATATGAACTTTTTTTCTTATTTTTACCTCTACTATCATATACTAAAATATTTTACCATAATTTCCGGACTCCCTGTATAATAAAAATTCCGAAATATATACTACCGTAAAATCAGTCTAATATAATTATTTAGGTTTTAGTTTGAGATTGTATTGAAAGAAATGACTTGCCAAGTTTAAGTTTCCTTTGATTCTTTAAGGAAGGATATCTTTTTATAACATTTTTTTTATTCTTTTCGTTACTTTATTTAACGATTATCTTTTGATGAAAATAAAATCATTTATGATTAAATTTCATGTGTTAAAAAATATTATTAATTTAATTTTTCAACCTGTCGCCGTAAACATTAAAATCTTGTTTTGGAGAAAAAAACAACATAATTGTTTAAAAACTGTTTTCTTATGTATACAATTTTTTATTATAAATATTAACCTAATGACTGTTCGAGACTTGTGTTAAGCAGTTTACTAAGAATGATCCATTTCCTTCTGATACAAAAAACATTATTGCCATATAATCAAGCGGGTCTAATCGGGTCAATCCTCGATTACTTCACATGGATCTTAGATTGTTAAAAAAAAACAAGAAAAAGAGGATATGACCAATCGGCAGTTCATTCAGAAATTGGTGATGTTTTTCTAACATAGAAAAGACTATATTAATACTGACCTTTTCTGCCGACGTTTAGATCAGAAAAGTACATATTGAAGCCACCTGAAAAAGATGTAAGCAGTAATTATCAAAGAGAAGTCTAGTCACCTTCATACAGGCTAATAATTTGTCGTTTTCGGACTAAAAGAATGGACTTGGCAAGTGAAGAAAGAATAACAAAGGAAACGTAACTTTGGCGTTGGATTGGACGCATTCAGGGTCGTTAAAAAGTTGGAATTTTGTCCTATTAATTACGCATATAACTTCAATGGAAAGTGTGTGCTGCCATTTGACTTGGTCACTATCTGACCTAATTAAAAACAATCTCAGAACTGTAATAAACTTATGACAAGTCATACGGCTTTTTTTAAAATCAACTGCTATCTTATTTTTGGCGAATTTCCTATGAAATAGTTAGCTGTTGGCACCATCCGCACGGTGGCTCTGAGCTATAGGACCATGATAACTTTGTTGTTTGACCCCCAGATACCATAAAAACCATAAAATGTGTATGCACTCAAACAGTCGCAATTTTTTCCGATTTTCTTTAAATTTAGCATGAAAAATTATTTCTATAATATCGAGGTCAAATTCGTTGGGGAAAACATTTGAGCACCCTAACCTCATTTTTGGGGGTTAAATGTGCCAAATTTGGGATTTATTACCCCAAAAAGGGTAATATAAGCCACAAATGTTAATGTAATATATATTTCATCAATGAAATTACAATTAGAACAATTTTAAGCTCTCCCAAAATTTAATTTTAAGGTAGCAAAAAGCAGAAAATTTGGGGTTTTTGGCTCCGAATTAGGCAATTTGAGCCCTGAAATTGAAATCCGTTTCGTCATGTCAGCGTGCTGCGCATGAGTACTTGTTTGCATTTTTTTATTGAGATGTTCTCTTGATCAGAAATTGTTAAGAACTGCAATGTTAAATCAGTATTTAAATCTGTCAAATAACTAAATTTTTGTAACTATTCATTGTGTTGTGAAAGTCGATAGATCCGATGAAACTCAAATTTCGTTCGAGAGTTTAGTTTCAGTTAACGCAATACACAATATCTACTAATCCATATTGTTGCAATAATTTAACAGAATATTCAGAAAAAAAAACAAATTTGGATATACTTAATAAAGCTACCATTCATAACACAAGCAAATTGATTTGTTGGTCTTTAATAAACTATAAAAATGACAAATTTCCGGAAAAGTATGTTAATTCACAAAAGTTATTTTAGCATAAATGGAAACCATACTGTTTTTATGCGTGATACAAATTTACAAAACTGTCTTGTATGTAAGTCTCTTCGAAATATTTTTGACAAGCTTATATTGATTAAATGCGTGCAGTTTCAGATCAAACATGTCAAGCCGCTAACTGCGTTGGCAAAGCAACTAAATTTGACGTATCATTGCAGCAATGAAGTCAGCAGTTTCCCCTCATTTCATTTTCAGCGTAACGATCCAAGCAATCCTATAAAAAATACACCCGTTGCAACAGACATGCATGCTCAGCGAGTGTCAAATACCTAAATAAATCGTTTAGACGGAGCCTCTAATTAAGTAAAATCAACTTGAAACCTAAAATGAGCATACAACAGTTGCTCCATTAGAATAACATGGGAAATGAGTATGCAGATTTGCTGCTATTGAAATGTGAAATCTTACATTAGGTTATTTAACTTGTCCCTTTTATTCGACTGAGACTATTTTTCACATGTTTTTGGACTTAGTTATTTCAGTTTTAACATAACTTCATTTCTAAATCATAATTCAAGTTATAACAATGACAATTTATTAAGATATTGTGATAGTATTTTGTGACTGAACATTTTAAATACAGTTATTTGAACTTGAATGGCTCAAGTAGTTACCGCATTGGACACGTGTACATATTATATTAAATAACTCGTTTGGCACTTGGATGAAAGACAGAATCGAAGCTGGTTGGAGAGCGTAACATGCAGTTATCAAGTTGTTTAGAACAAACTTGTTAATGAAATGAAATGCCGTTTGCAGAATTCATCGGATGCTAATAACACCTGTTACATACAAATGTTAGGTACGAGATTCATGTCTGGTCTTCAGTCGTTCGTTTCTATTGCAGACAATTCAACATCTCATTTCTAAGAAAATAATATCGAACGATCTACCGATAGTCCAACTTCGAAGTTTAGTTTGTGGGGCAGAACTCGACATCTGATTCTTTTACATTTACTCTTGATTTTTTTGTTACTCTAAGAAAGTGTACTTATCGTTAGTATTTTGGTCTAAGATGAGAAATAAGGTAAGTCGTTTAGTTAAGGGATGTTAGTAACGTTTTAATTTAATTTTTGTCTAGATTGATGGTGTTTGATTTAGGTTTATAAAGTGTTCTTATATTTAGTTTAGATATAAAATAAAATTTGTCATTGTTCGTGAAAAATTGAATAATATATTTGACAAGGTTCGGTTATCGACGTTTCTTCATTATAATGATTTTCGGGATTTTCGATCGATTGAGTTAAATATGGTAGGTTGATAGTTGATATCGCATTACCGAAACCTAAGCAGAGTACACTTTACACGAAAACGAAAGTGACCTTGGCCTTTGTTAAGTTATATTGAGAAGTCCTGTAACTAAACATGAGCAAAACATAAAAACAATAATTAGTATAGCTTGGATGAGTTTGAGTCTTGATATCAATACAAGTTTTAAAATATGATAATGAATATTTTTTAGAGTGTTATCATAACCCGTAAAGGCAGAAGATCAGATATGAAACTCGTACTCGGACGTGAATGCTGGACGGTGTCTTATTATGTGACACATGAAGTCTGGAGAGGAGAATCCGTTGTATGCAGAACCTTTGTTCTACACATTAAAATGGAGGGGTCTAAACACGAAGAAATGTAGAGTAGAGATAGAGCCTCTTGTATAAGAGCAATATATCGGAATATTGGCCGAGTAAAGGAGTCTCCGACGCATGGGCCACTCAGCGAGATTGCCGGATGAAAAGGGTCGCAAAGAAATTTTGAGGTAGGAAAGTTCTGTAGAAAAAGAGGACGCCAGACTATAAAGTATAGGCAGACTTAGCTGTGTGCCAGTGAGGGATTAGAGGGAAGCAAGTTGTTGTTGCTGTAGTTATTGATGTCGTTGTCGTTATTATCGTCGTCGTCGTCGTTGTTGCCGCTGCTGCCGCTGCTGTTGCTTTTGTCGTCGTTGTCGTCGTCGGTGTCGTCAGTCGTCAGTCGTTGTCGTTGACAACATGGTTGTTGTTGTTTATTTGTTTGTTTGCTTGTTTTGTTGTGACTGACTATTTAAAGGACTGGGGGCTGATTGTAGTGGAGGCTGAAACCGTAAGACATCTGTACCACCAGAAGGCAGTGAGCATGGCTCTGATATTTCTTTGAAATTAATTTTCACAGAAAACTAAAAAATAACGTGAATTTTTACAATTATATGCAAATTAAATCATTATTTCACACCCATTATTAAAGTTTTTATAGGAACCAATTAACTAACTAATTAACCAATTAACAAATTAATTAACTGAATCAACCAACAGAAAAAGGATACGTGATCCAACTCAACACAAAATAGTTATTTATGTATTAAGAGCGTAAAGTAGGTCTTTCTCGCTTGAGCTAATCAAATACCGCGCGACGCGTAGCGGAGCGCGGTATTTTTATCGAAAGCGAGAAAGACGCTTTACACGCGAAATACATACTAAATTTTCCCTACAACTGCAGTTTTAATTTCCCCAACGATAAATACAATCACAGTTACTCACGTCCATTGTAGCTGTTTGAGGTTATAAACAAGTCAAGCCCAGACGGAAGCGGATGAGAGCGCTGTAGCGCGTCGAGTAACAATGCAAAATCAGCTGGCGAGCGTGAAAGTAATCACGTGGCGAGCGCGAAAGACTTTTGCGCTCGCTCCAAAGACTTTCAAAGACATTATCGATTGCTCCTCAGGAAAAAACTGTTTTACGATTGGTTTTCGGCGCATGAACTGACACTTTACGCGCGGTTGTAGGAAAATATCAATATAAATTCCCTTAAGAGTAATACAGATTTCATCCAACTAATATGTAATGATTTGTTTAGTCGTTTACTTTTGATTTCAATAATAATAGTTTGTTTGGGTGAGTTTGAGTTTTGATATCAATACAAGTTTTAAAATATCATAATGAATATTGTTCTAGACTGTTATCAGCTCAAACTATTAAAAAAATAATAGGTTAGGCTTCGTCTTTTGGTAATTTTTTAACTTGTTTAGTCTTGCTGCACGAGGAATTTTGATGGTTTTTATCCTTTTGGAAACATTTTCATATGGAAAGAAGTCTCGTATAATACCACGGGGAAATCACTGCCCGCTTTCGCCTGGAATGTTCATTCTAACAAAATCTTTTTATGAAATAAGTGCTATACTTCTTGTCGACCTTTCCATAAATTATTTACTTACTTTTTCTACGTTTTAAGTTACTCAAGGGTGGTGATTTTTACATGGGGAGGCCCAAAATGAAAATTTATCATGGTCCCAGGACTCCCATGAGAGCCATGGCGCGAGTAATGCCAATAGCTCACTGTTACTTAGGGTAACAAAATAGTTTTTCTATTTATGAGTGAATATAGGGTTTTCAACTTTCAGAGTATCTTTAGGAAATGTTGACTTCTGAATTGAAAAATGGATGAGGGATTGAAAATAAATTATAGATTGATACGATCCAAAAGCCGCACTAGCCAGAGTCCAGTAGATTACAATGCGATTAAGCTACATAACAAGTATTTTTTTTTAACATGCTTAAGTATTTTGAGGAAAAAGTGAAACATCAATTCTTAGCTATTTCCCCTAATTCAAGTAATTTTGGATACGCTACAATATTTTGGATAGTAACAACAATAATCACCATAAAACGTCAGCCTAAACTGATATTTTCTTGTTTTCCATTACATTGAATAACCTTTGGTAATATTGCAAACCAAATGCTTGTTCATTTACAATACGAAGGGCTGTCACAACAAAACAATATTTTTAGGATTTTTTTAATATGACTATTTAATTAATTTTTCTTAGCCACACTCATATACTTTAATTACTCTCATCTCTGCATAATTTAAAGATTACATGTTTTTAAAATTCGTTATACTATTAAAAAAGGATTTTTTTAATAACTTGTCAATTTTTCCATCTATAGAGGTCAAAATGACTCAACATATACACCAAAACTGGTGAAAACTAATTTATCTCATAAATAGAAAACGATTGGGTGTAGAATCCATATTTACGGGACACTGTTTCCTTCTTTTAACCCTAGAATCTATCTATTTCCCGAAGTTTCCTCAGGGTTTCTTTGAGCAACGTATAATTTCAAACTTTAATTCGAGTTCAGACAGTCAAAAACAAATATAGGAGCCTGGACGCTACTTCAAATAATTATTTTGATGGGCAAAGATTTGTAATTAATATGATTCCTCTTGTCGTGCTAAGCAAATCCAACCTTCGCCCTATGAAAGACATTGAAAGACTTTTAAGGCTTTATAAAAAAACTATTCTGTAAACAAGTAATATTACTTGTTATTATCAATGGTAATTTTAACAAGCAACGGAATTTCAAAGTACGTAGTTTTCGTGATTAGTTTGAGCTAACTTTACCTTATGCATCCAGTATCGACTGTTAAAATTTGCTTAAAAACGATTTATATTTTAATTTTTATTGTTTATGGAAGTCTAGAAATTATGCTGTCATTTTACTATAATGCTTTGTTCAATTCATTTTTATTACAATTACATGCTTAATAGATTTACTAAATATTGTTCGGATCGGAGCATCCGAAATATTAAATATTTCAAATAAAAAAAACTACCCAATTTAGAGATGACATTAAATTTTTGAAACTTATGATCCTATTTCATGTACTTAAGAAGAAGTAAATCTTTAAAAGGGGAAACATCAGGAGAGAGAAAGATGAGAAAAATAAGGATTACGATCAAACTATTTCGTTTCTCCACTCATCAACTGTTATATCGAGGCTTATACGGGGGTTATACAGGAGTGGTGGTGTGAAATGGGTATTTTAAAGCAGATCTTACACGCTCAGAAATTATTGACAGACAGTACGTACTGATAATACTGGATTTTAGGAATTCAGACTTTGCATCAGTCCCATTTGTTAGCATCCAACAGTGTTCCCATCAGTATCTCAATACCCACATTTTTCAACAGTATTTATGTCAATATTCGAGGAATACAGCCAGTGATACTGACCGTGTAAGGTAAGCTTTAGGGTCCTCTGAGGCCCATTACTCTGTAAGGGAGAAGTTGGGTAAGGGCGGAAGGGATATATGGGGCAAGTGTATTAGAAGAGGTAAACTAGTAAAATAGACCTGCGGTACTTCCAGCTTAGAATGGACGACACAATAAACACCTGTTTACCGGAAACTGTCCTGAAAGCAAAGTTAATACAATGGTAGAAAACTTTGCGGTGAATTAGATGCTACAATGGAGGATTTATTTGTACTTGTCTTCAACTCGCTCGACCAAAGCCCGGGATTAAGTCCCTTGGGGGGGGGGAGAGGATTTGGAAATTGAAAAGTCATAAGACAAAATTGGTTGAACTAGATCGATTGAAAGTGGAGGTTGGTACTGACCTATCCCTTGTAAATAATTGGGACTCTTAGAAAAAGAATAGATTAACTAACAAATAAAATCCACGAGGAAAGTTAAAAATTCAATGAAGGTTTCATTATAGAGGATATTTCTTGAGAGGGGGAGGAGTTAAACAGATTTAAAATGGCGAGTAACCTCTGATAATCTGAAACGGTCAAACTGATTTCCTCCCCGTCAACAATTAGGTCTCTCAGTAAAAAAATCACCAAAGAATAAAATACACCCGTTGCAGCAGACCTGCAGACTCAGCGAATTTAAAATGCGCAAAAACATATTTCAATCCAACATAGCGAGATATGAAATGTTGTTGTAAGTTCTATAAGAACAACATGGGAAATGAGTATGCAGGTTTGCTGTAAACAGGAATTTTAAAATTGGGTGGGTATGTTAAATTTTTTTCTCGTGCCAATTAAAAATTGTTTATAGAAACACAGACCGGAAATGTTTGTTTCAAGATGACGGTAAGTTGCCCAAGTTGGATTTTTTGGGAATTTTAATATGATTTTCCCAGCGGTATGTACGATCTCTCCACCAATTTTCAGCCTGTTCAATAAAAATTCCACTATCATGGTGTTTTATTGCACCAATTTCCTGCACTACACTCTACATACAGCTCTGAATCTGACGTGCATGACCCATAAATTTCCTCATTCGCTATGATGAATCATCCAAAAAATCAACCACTTCCATTCCTTCTCTCAGAAGGACCCTCCCTCCACTCTTTGAATTCTACTCAAGTTTCTTTATTGGAATTGTTTGGATTTATTTTTTCATACAAAATGTATTAAAGTTTTTAATATTTAGTAATTGGCATGTCGAGCTCGGAAAAAAAATATATAGTATGATTATTCATTGAATATGTATCCTATGTGTATCACTGTATTATCTATATTGGAGGGATAAATTTACTTTTTATTCATTCATTCACTCATTCATTCCTGTATTATTCGGATGATGACGATCTACATTTATCGTTTCATAAGTTTTACAGTAGCCTAATCAGAAGGAAGGCCTAACTACGCAATGGATAAGGACGATTGGCGTTTCGCCAGTAACAGTTTGGTTAGGAGAACAGTTTTACGACCATCCGTGGTAAATTAGTGATGTCTCAAGTTATCTTTCGGTTTTGCAATATCAATGCTTTTAAGTTTTTAGCTAATTTCCCCTATAGGGAATAAGCTGTTACCGTAGGTCTCATGGTAACACCTAAGCCTGATACCGTGATAACTTTTCGTTTTGGGGCCCACAGAAGCAAAAACTACCATTCGTTTGAATTTTTTTATGTCTGTTAACACGATAGCGGCCATAAATATGGTCCGATCCTAATGAAATAGGTGTAAAGTGGTAATCACTCGGACGAGTTCGTAACAGGAAGGTAGGGTAAAGGGCGGTAAACTCCCAAAAATGGGGGTTTTTAAGGTGTTTACATAGAAAAATAAAAATAATAAAATTTGTGTTTGCACCATTGAATTTAGCTAGAAACAAACAATTTGATATCTTGAATCATTGCTCTGTGTCCATTGGTTACCGAGATATTGAAAGCAGTAAACACAGTACATTGTCCCTATGTTAACCGGAGATAAGAAAAATTCTGTATCTCGCTTTTTCCTCAACATATCTTGATAAGACTTGGTAAATGGCTTCTTATAGTTCAGATCGGTTCAGATCCACTGGATATTGATTTGAAACCGCCAAATATTTGCATACCTGTTGCAGCAGACCTGGATACTCATTTCCCATGTTATTCTTATGGAGGAAATAAAAAATTGTCATGTATCGCTTAAGTTGTGTTGAAATGTGATTCTATGAATCAGAAATTCGCTGAGTATGGGTACGCTGCAACGGGGGGTATTAAAAAAAATCGACTCTCTCTATCTAAAATTGTCTCGGGACTACGATTTTCCTTCGAGTCACGTATATTTCGATTAATACTTAGTTTGAGTTACAGAAGTAATACTTTCTTAATTTCGACTTAAAGAGGCTCCATTTCCAAAACGGCGTCAGCGCGCTCAGCGTCAACGTCGACGTCATTGCGCTAGAGTTAAATGTGAAGCAGGCAAGCAGGCAATGGTGACTATTTCGTAGACGCTGCGTGCGCTGATTGTTGACGCGTCAGCAATCAACAATCAGCGCATACATTACATTTGCACATTAGCGCAAATGTAATGCAATGTCATGATGTAATGTAATGTCATTATATTACATTACATCAGCGCATTTGCCCGCTTTACATTTGACTCTGACGCAGTGGCGTCAACGTCGACGCTGAGCGCGCTGACGCCGTGTTGGTAATAGAGCCTTTACGCAGGTAAACTATGACCGTAACATTATTTAAAGTCACGCATGGTAATTATTTAGATTAAGGCATTTTTTTAGAGGATCGAAAATACTGTAATTTGAGTTATCGAAGATTTCGAGCTAACAAAGGCTCGAGGGGTCAGGAGTTGAATGTAAGTATAACTTAAATAAAACAAAAATTTACATTACATTCATTATCAAAACTGTACCAGTGATAAAAATACTAATAACTATTGATTGATGACTTGCTAAAGAGCTAAGCTAAAAAGTACATGCTTACAGGGATGGGCTAAAAAGTGGAAACCCCCTCCTATACGTTAAAAAAATAATTATTTCAGATTAACTTTGTCAATATCATGGGCAATAGCCTAAGAATATATATGTCTATTTTGGGGCTTCACACCCTACCTCTCAATATTTCAATGCAAAAACAAACTATACGAAAGTGTATTGTTAATCCTTATTTTACTATAATTTACAGTATTTCAGAATATAAATAAAATCGAATACTGTTATTAAATCTTATACCGCTTTATTCCTTAAAATATTCATCTCCGTTGTAATTGCATTTTATTATACAGTATAATGACCTAATAAATTTTGTAAATATTTGCTTGTTGCTTGGTTGTTAACTTGCAGAGAATTGGATTCGGTAGACAACCGACGAACCCCCAGACTAGACCCCCCGAAAAGAGATGCTATCGCAAATAGAAATTAAAACGAAATACTGAAGACCCAAATCTGTATATTAAAAATAGGCTTATTTTACTAATGAAGAAATCGTGAAAATGTGGTTTGATGTAACAAATTACTTGATAGCATTTTTGTTATTAAACTGCGATGATTGGAGTGGACACAAACGCGAAAGGGTTGTTCATTGTGTAAATTGGGTAGTATTTAAACTACGATCGGTCATTTGAAAATTATTACTCTAGATGATTGGGTGGAGAATATGATTGGGGAACGCATATCATTCCATGATGAAGGGCCAAAGCCTAAAACCCAAAGATTTGAGATTTTGTTGTCCAAAATAATTTAATGCGTAGGCCTAAGAGCCCTGTTCCCCTGATGCCAGCCTGTTGCCTGTGTAAACCTAGCTAACATAGGCTTTAAGCGTACAAACTTAGGTTTTGACTAGCTTCTAATTCATTACTGTATAAGGTTTAAAATCGAAATATTATCTGTATTTTTTTGATGACTGAGCAGGAAGGCGGGAAGCACACAAACCCCCGGTGCGCGGTCCTGGTGCGCGGCCCTGGTGGGCGCGGCCCTGGTGGGCGCGGCCCTGGTGGGCGCGGCGGAAAAGTTGAAGACTCTTGCCGGCGCCGGCGTAGGCCTACGTGGACTCACGAACCGCGATTCCAAACACAACAGACAAACGAGTGCTAACACCAAAGTAAGGGTCGTCCAGAAAGTAAAGGACGTTTGTCCGTACATCTAGCCCAGTGGTCTCATCTCTGTGACTTATAGTGCGGCCTAAACTCCACTCCTGGTCCCAATCTGAGCCAAGTCTCGTTGCCGACCGACCACGCATTTCATTCTTACCGCGTTTCAAAATTGCGGTGTCCTTTGAAAATCCCGACAAATTGATTTGACCTAATAATGTTGCTTCTTTCAGTTCCTTGCCATTTGCAAACATTTTTCTGCCTAAAAATGTCCATAACCTTGAAAAAGGTAATCACTTAAGACTAAAAATGGGTTCTAGAGGGTTCGTCTGAAAATGTGTCACTTGAGGCGGCAAAGTTGTGTGAAGTTGCTGCTGCTGCGTGGGGCGGGCACCGCGCCGGCCGCGTCGGCATGGATCAGCAACACTCTCGCCTGCGATTGGATTTATCTATGTTGCATGTTTCGAATAGCCTACCAAGCCATCGAAGGGCCTCGCAATAGACTCAGGATTTCTTTTTCTCCTCTAGGCTTAAATTCATCACGGAATAAACTTTTAAGGCCGCAAAACACTATTAAAATCATCATACATTATAACTGGCGCCAATTCTTCAGGCCCAGTCCGCGCATGGGGCGGGGAGTGGGTAGGCTGGGAGGAGAGGGGGGTAGGAGCGGCAGCGGCGGCCGACGGTATACTAGCTTGGCTGCGTATATTCGGCAGCTCGCACTTAGTTACTACTTCTCTGTCAATCGTTGTTCAGAGTATCAAGACGCTTTAATAAATACTAATGAAACATTATTCTTAAGTCCTATGATGTATTTTACTTTAATCGTAAATAAGAGTCAATGTTCCGTCGGTTAATATTTTTAGACGACATGTAGTGACACGCGATTGTTGACGGCTGAGAGCAGAATGACAGTGCTGCGCTTAGGCGACGCGTTGCCGCGCATCCACCGTACTGGGCCTCAAAAACTGGCGTCAGTTATACTTGCATTCGGCGGGATTTTAACTGACACCGCCATTTTGAAAAGCTGTAAGGAGGAAATGCGTGATCGGTCGGCAAGGAGACTTGGCTGGAATCGAGTCCAGGAGAGGACATTTAGACCGCTCACTCAGTCGCGGTGTCAGGGCAACAGGGATAGATGTGTAACAAAACGTCTTTTACTTTCTGGACGAGCCTCATATTTAAACAATAAGTAACTTACAACGCAGTTTGACCCAAATATTGATTGTCGTGATTGCCGGATCAGCGGAAATACACCAGTATGAAAGAAATGGACAGTTTTAATATTCAGATACAGACACAATGAAAGCCCAACTCGGTCCTCAACGTCCTGTAAGCAAAAGAACACGCGGCTAGTAAGCTGCTAAAATAGGCCTATGAAGTTAGTAAAACAAAACGGTTCATCTTACTTACTTATTCCCTTGAACTCCGTCAAATGTTATGAAGTTAACAACAAAACATTAAAACAATCTGACTCCATAAGTAGAGACACAGCAATAAGAGGGGGAAGGGACCATGTCGGCCACCCAAGCAGCGTGTGTCCACCTTGCTCCTTTGCCCCTTTCCAATTTCCCCATTCCCAACAATGTCTAACTATCCACCCAGATATCGGCCACCTCTGGTGGCAATTTCCAAACTAAAACCGGTAATGAAGATCGTCAAAAGTCGATAAATTTCTCCTTCCTGTGCTGCGCTGCAAGAAAAGAAGATGAACTATTTATCTTACGTAGAAATTTGCAGTTCGCAGCCTACAACCTACTACCGCGTTATATTTTTCGAATTACTTGGCACGTTATAAAATCGCCAGAGACAGAAATGTCGACACAACGCAACAACATTTTAAAGCATTACATGTTTCACATGTTTTTAACAATTTTTTAATTTTAGATTTTTAGGAGATAATTTTTCTGTGTTCAAAGAATTCAATATATTCCCCTTGGGCTTGTCAACCTGAACCTGGCAAAAGCAGCGGGCCTCAAAAATGTTAAATTGATAGCTCGAGTAATAAGAGCACAACTTCCTTGTTGAAAGTTGATTATGGTAGTATGTGAACAGGAAACAGAAATTATTTCGAAAACATTTCAAGGGAAGACCGTTTACCAAAGCCATAATCTCAGGTGAACGCCTGCAATTTGTCCGTAGTCAAAATGAGTACAGAAAAGATCACGGCGCTCGACGCAATCGAGCTACACGAATCGTATGAAACAGAAACATGAAGACCGTCCTAGACTGTAAAAGTGCAGCTATGGTTTCCTAAATACACTTTGAGTTTGGTTTAAAAAATAACGAATTTCCCTCATATGATAGGAAAACTCAATGAATTGTTGCTTAATTTTTTCGATAGCATAACATAATGTTTCAATCACTATATCACCATCTAAAACTCGTAAATAAGAATACAATTAAAACATGCAACGTTAGTGAAATGTGCGGAAACAGCAGTGCGGAAACGATCATAGAATTATGAAAATAGGGCAGCGACAAGAGCGATCCCTAACGGCGATAAACTAAAATAGCGCCACGCCACCTGGTTGAAAAGGGGCGAAACACATAGCATTGCATAAATTGGAATTTGGCGAAAATATAAATATATTTTATTTAATTTCTTTATGTTCATCTTTGGTAAAAAAATATTAAGTTTAATCTAACAGTTATTAATGAGGTTCATGGTTTGAATGCAGAAAAGATGGATGACAAAAGTAGTTTCTCGAAAGAATGTTGAGCTGACTTGTTTGAATATAATGAAACCACCAATAACCATCTACCAGGAGGACCGATGCTTCTAGGTGTCAAACGCGGTGACGCAAACATTCTGTAAATAAATGCCCCTGGTACAGCTTTACAGACATTTACACCTCAGACGCACCATTTGTTCTCCTTTTGTTCATCTTTTTTTAATTCCCCCGATGTATGCTACCTAATCGTTTGAAATTCGTTGCTATACTATAATTAAATTATTAAATGGTTATTATTTTTATTATTCTAAAAAAGTTTTTCAGTTGTGGGCAGATAACGGAGTTTGACCAGAAAAACCAATAAATTCACTAGAATAGAGACCTGGTACAAGTAGGATATACGGCTCCATCGAGCAAGTCTGCAAATCTAGGTAAAGTGACATTGTTTGGAAATAAAGCAATTCCTGTGACTAAGACTCATTGTTACTTGACATGATATTGTTTAGGCTTTGATGAAATAGTTACGAGGCTGTGATTCATGCGTTTGAATTGAATGTGTCGCTTCAGTACATAAAACAAGTGATCGAAATGTTTGAAAAAAGCTTTACAGTACATCTGCCCACCGTAAGAATTCAGAGATCACTGCATTGCACCCTCCAAGTGCTCTGAGATTGAAACTACTGAAAAAAACGGCTTGCTGATTCAAGTCTGGTGGACCTGGTGGTATCTCATGATATAATAATACTTGAAAGGGTAAAATAATAATTGTTACAGTAAAATTTATATTTTCTCCTGTATGATTAACACGTAGTCTGAATTCCGCTATGCAATTGTCTGTAATATGAAATAAGAAATAATATTCAGTTCTAAAATCTGAGGAATCGAGACCAGGTAATATAGCACACATTCATCTGTATCAGTTCATGTTTTGAAATAGGCCATAGTACACCTTTTAAACTAACGTAAAAAGTAAAACTGTTGACAACGAAAACACTAAGCAACAGCTGTGTACCCAGATTGCTGCGACGGAAAATAGTTATTTTAAGTATATATATACCGGGTGTCTCACCTAAAGTGAACCAATAGCTAACTTTTTTATTATAAATCTGACAAAGAATTTCTTATGGGGCACTTCCCTTAATTTTTAACGTTGCTTTTTGGAGTCACTTCGAAATTTAAAAATATGGCCGCCATTTTCCAGTATGGCGGACAACTTTGATTTTTCTTATGGAACACCTATATTTTAGGGCGTTTTTGGATTTTACGCTTAATTTTAGGAACATTTTATTCTTTCTCATTTTTTCCTAAACTCAATGGTTCAGCAGATATGAGCAGTTAAAGTTTGATTATTCCCCATTTAAAATGCATTGTGTCCATTTAACTGTGCCATCCGATGTATTCCTTATGGAGTAAAATCATATTCAAAATAACACATTTCCACGATTAAATCTCGACTAAAAATTATTTTATGATTAAATCTCAACTAAACTAACATTTTAGGCACTTTTATTCTTTGGCATCTTTTATTAAACCCAACCGTTTTCGATATAAAGACTGCCAACAATTTCCCAATGCTCTTTAAATGGGGAAAAATCTAACTTTAACTGGTTCATTCCTCCTTAACCACTGGGTTTAGAAACAAATTATAAAGAATAAAAAGTTCCTAAAATCAAGCGTAAAATCCAAAAACGCCCTAAAATATGGGGTGTCCATAAGAAAAATCAAAGTTGTCCGCCGTATTGGAAAATGGCGGCCATATTTTTAAATTTCGAAGTGACTCCAAGAAGCAGCGTTAAACATTAAGGGAAGTGCCCCATAAGAAGTTCTTTGTCAGATTTATAATAAAAAAGTTAGCTATTGGTTCACTTTAGGTGAGACACCCGGTATAAACTTCCTAACACCACAACATCACACCAACGGATCTTCATTCTTTCCTGGTTTCGAGATAATACGATTCTAAAAATGTGGGGCTTAGTTAGATTAAAAAATAAATCCTATGGAATCAGAGAAAAAACTATTGAAGTTACAAAAATAAAATCCAGGTAGACTTTGGTATTCCGCCTCGACTCTAAATCTGGCTGCATACAAACTCGCCAACTTTTCTAGGACCTTTTCTAACATACAAATTCGCCAATTTCGGAACAGGTATAAAAACTAGGGTCAGGGCTCATGCCAGCCACATACAAACTCGCCAATTTTCTGTCCGCAGATAGAGAGCCTGTCCCCCTTCCCCTTCCAAGGTTACCGGTAGCAATTATTTAAGGGATCTTCTGCGTACACTGCACTTCCATCCGACACTGCACTTGCATTCAAGTCTGCTTCCCAAAAAAATACACACAACGCTGCTACACAATAAGGATTTAGTATTGTATTAACCTGCATTTCAAGCAAAATAAAGTCAAATTAGAATTACGCTTAGCATTTGGAAATATATTGGACTTAAAACGTTAATGGTAAAAACATTTCATACCATACTGGTAGATATACCCGCGGCTTCGCTCGCTGAAAAGATAACATATGTTTGGTTCAGTTATACGTTATCTGTAATGTGCAATTTTTATAAATTTCCAAATAGATTGATGAATTCAATAAATCTGAATTGTACGTCTTTATGCGCTTAATTATAAACTTATGGTTGCATCTCCTTCCCAAATTGACATGAGAAGATGAAACGTTGCCTCGATGAATTTTCCTTTTTTCCTCAAAGGGTATTGGCTACCATGTGCTAACACATGCTAATTTTTCAGTCATATTGGAGATTAGATTACTCGTTTAACAGCTTGAGGCAAAAATCTACGGTTGAAATAGTATATTTGTTCGATCTTAGCCTAAATCGCTCTCGGCCAGCACGCGAATCCTCCTAACATTTTTTATTCAGAAAACCCCGGTTCTATAAAAATAACGAAATGTTATGTCCATGCAGAGTTTCAAAATTCTAGTTATATTACTTCGGGTGATACGCAAAATGCAAGTAGTCTATGTATAGGACCTATGGTATCTGACAGACATATAATATAATATATTCGTAATAGTTTTTTACAATTAATTATTTTAGTAAATTGATTTTTTATTTTTTGTCTCTTCATAGTTCTAATGAAAACTGAAAAGGCCGCCATTTTGAATTTTTTAATTTACCTTATTTTAGGTTTTCCAGAGAAAACATTTAAAAATCGTTTGTATGCATCTATAACCTATGAAGAATATTTGAGCCAAGATTAATGGTCCAAAGCACTACGTAGTTTCAGAAAATAGGCTTTGAAAACTAAAAATGGCCACCATTGTAATTTTTATAATCTACCCTATTTTAGCCTTTAGAGAGAATAAATTTTAAAATCCGTTCTTAGTACGCATCTAGAGCCTATAATGATTAATTGTGCCAAGTTTTATGGCACAAAGCCCTATAGTTTTTGAGAAAGTGTGATCAGTGAGTCAGTCAGTCAGTCAACCGTTTTGGCTGTTATATATATAGATAAAAGAATGATAAACATATTTTTTTTATAGTCTGGTCGTTGATTTTGCAGCCTCACTTATCGTTTTGCGTTGAGACTCCGTATCCACTCACACATTGCTAGAACGATCTGATATCTGTACAAATCAAATCTAGCAATGTAACAGTGAATTCACATGTAATTAGAGGAATTTATTTATTTTCACATTTTGCCTTTGAATGAAGTTAGGCCTAAGTTAATTTATATTATTTATTACAGAGAGATCAATCATTATATTAAAAAACATACGATATTTTAAAATGATGTAATCTGTACTGGCAAAGAGTAATTTTCCTACCAACAATAAGACACAGAAAACAGATGTTTCTGTCTAGTATGATATAAAAATCCTAAATGATAAACTCAATGAAAAAAGAGTATTTTGTTCATATGATTTATGTGACATTGTTTTAGGTTAGACTATAAAATGTACAACCGAAAGATCTTTATTCCAACATTAAAATTCAGCTACCCACCGAATCAGACAACGGCGAAACAGTAACTTAGATCAAATAGATATCGTCAGTTCATTCATTACTCTTATTTTTCAACATAATAGCTTCAGATAATATTTAATCATAAATGAATCATGCATCGAGTCCAAAAGGCTGTACCATGAACTTATGTATCAGTCCCCGGCTACCGTGCGGTGACAATTAATTATTTGCGGGCTCCCCTGTGTACAGACCTCCGCTATTGCACCTGCATTCAAGTCTTTTTTTAATTGCACTTCACGTTGCTACTTAATAACGGCAATATTGCATAATAATGCATTTACCTTTATTTCAAGAAAAATCAAATAACAATTTTTAATGTTCTAACCATTTGAGATCATGTTAGTTTCAAAATATTCGTGGGAAATAACGTTCAAAACCATATAATAGTGATAAATGCAGTATAGTAATTTGCAATGCATTATTACATGATAAGACACTGACAAAACACATGACTGGTCTCAAGTTTTTTATTTTGTAGTTATAGATTTAATTTTTTTTCGTTTTGCCTTTAGACTATATATATCCACTCACGAATTGCTAAATTTATCTGATAATTGTACAAATAAAATATGGCGATGTAATTAGCGGATTTTATTTATTTTTACATTTTTCTCTTGGATGAGGGTATGTAAATTTTTCAATACAAAGAAATAAGTCATCATAGAGAAAAGTTATTCTGTACAAAATGTCCAAATAAATAATAAGCAGGCCAATTGTTACTTCTTAACCATTTAAACTTTAATATTCCCTTCTAGTGTTTAAGCTACACCTTAACTACCCACGGAAAAAGTGTAATTTGAACTCTAGAGGGGAAAAGATAAGTTAAAATAATTAAATAATTATAACGAATCCTTCGTAGGTTAATACAATACTCCTTAAGTCGTTATTATGTAGCGACGTTGAGTGTAAGTTTTTAAGGGAATCAGACTTGAATGCGAGTGCATACTCGGATGTCTTTATGCAGGGGATCTCGCAAATAATTGTCACCAATAGCCGGGGGAGGGGAACGGGGAGAGGCTCTCTACCTGCGGACAGAAAGTTGGCAAATTTGTATGTGGCCGGCCTGAGCCCTGACCCTAGTTTTTATACCTGTTTGGAAATTGGTGAGTTTGTACATTAGAAACAACCCTAAAAATGTTGGCGAGTTTGTACGTACCCCTAAGTCTTGTCCTAGGGGTAGACCGATATTTCCGCCCCGGCCCTTCTCCGAATTCACATTAAGGAAGAAAGCAATGACTCCTTCTTGTCTTTGGAGTGGAAAGACAAGAATTCCCTCAAAACCCTTCATTAACACCCCACGGGAGTATGCGGAGAGTGAGCAACAAAGATAAATCTGAAAGTTCCTACAGTATTTTACAGCACTTTCTAAACCACAGAGTATATTGAGTTATGCATACTGCTTAAAATAGGTAGTACAAATAAAACGGTTGCACCCAACGGTAATGTTAACTTAACTGACGTAGAAAATTCTTTCGTAAACCGTTGCATACGTGTCATTCAAATAACTCACCCCGTAATTTTTAAAATATTTGTCCTTAAATATTGTTGTCTCTTTAGTAGCCACTTACACATTTCAAGAGTGATCTGGCTAAATGTTTGATACAAGTCAAATTTCGTAATATACAAAGTGGGGTACAACTATTTTGAAGTTCACCATATGGTGCCACTAATTGTTAGGGCGTGGGCGGGGGGAGGGTGACATTTCTGAGTCAATGCGTGGTGTTGCAGTCTTCAGGTACCTGTCTTCGGGTACCTCGAGGCGGAATATCGGTTAAAGGATTATTGATTTTTTCGTAAGTTTAGTATGAAGCGGACTTCGGTACGCCAAAATTTTGCAGGGGAAGCTTTTTAAATTTAAGACTTATTAAACGCTTAGTAAAAACAAATTTATTTTCTTGACAGTGAAAACCCGATCAGGGTCTTCACAAATCTTTTGATTTGTGAAGACCCTGATCGGGTTTTCAATGTTATATGAAAGTACACGGTTGTATAACTCTCAATGCCCTATACTTTGAAAGGATTATATATATTTTATATATTTATGTACATCAAGTGTTTTTCTCTGTACCCTTCAAAAGTGATCCGCCAAGAAGAGATTTTTACACTGAAAACTAGAAGAAACGTCACTAATGACAATGTTAAATAACTTGGGCCCAGATGAGAGCCTTGTGGAACGCCGGGAGTCGCAATAAATCCATTTGAAAGGGTTGAAACAAAACGAATTCTCAGCCTTCTCCCATGCAATTAGCTCTTCAGACATTGGAGCGTTCCCTTTAATCACCACGCTTTCAGTCTCTTTAATAGGATGTTGTGAAAAGCCCGATCGAATGTTTTGGTAAAAATCAAACTCAATCCATCAACTTGTTGTTTGAGCAAATATGCGTCTATTATATATCTGGTTCCTGGAAAAGAACCAGATTTGTCACAGAAAACCAATCATGTGCAAATCAACGGTGATAAACGTTGAGGTAAGATTTTATTTTGGATACGATTTGATTCAATATCAGCTTCTCGAAAATATTTGCAAATACTGAAAGTGTTGTATTTGGTCGGTATTCACAACTGAATCTTGATTTTCATTTTCATAGATAGGTAGCAAGAGCAGTCTATTACTTTTATGTGTGTAGATCAAATTCCCAGAACATGTATGTTTAAGCTAAGCAAGAATTAAATCGTTTCAAAATAAAATATTTTATTATTTTGATTTTACCTAAATGCAATTATGTTATAACTGAGTTCTGTTATAACTGAGGTATTATGTTATAACCGAGGTCTGTTGTAACATCTCATTTATATGAATGTATTAACTTGCATCGCGTTGTCTAGAACAATCTCTAGAATTGGAATAATAAATTAATATTCTTGAAATGTTTGTGATAGGTTAGTCACATTTTTAACGTTTATCATAAAAGTCGAGGATACTGCAGTAGCTATGGGGTAAGATATGAATCTCCTTCAGGTTATGGGGCATCAACTGGTCTAATGTAGGCCCACAAGCTGTAGTGGAGTGTTGCTGTATGAGCTACCGGATTGGTCGAGCTGAGATGTCTTGCATATCTCACCTCTGCAGCAGCCGTTACCTCTACTGATCACTCTCTCAGAGCCACTGTAACAAACCGGTCATTATGTATAATGAACGGTTATTATACATAATGACTGAAATTTGCTGGCTTAAGTGACAATCAGTCACTTTTGACAGTCATTAATCATAATGACTTGTTCGTTTTGGCCAAATCTATAAATATTAATATATTAATCAATTTGACCTGACGTTATGAATAATAGTAGTCCAGGGTTAGTCAGTATGATAATTCTCAGTGTGGTCGGGTTATTAGGTTGGGTTAGGTTAGGTTTATGTTAGGTTAGTTTAGGTTTAGGTTAAGTTAGTTTAGGTTTATGTTAGGTTAGGTTAAGTTTGTTTAGGTTAGGTTAGGTTAGGTTAGGTTAGATAAGGTTAGGTTAGGTATTAATCACACTAACCAAACATAGGTAGATATTATGAATAATGGCTGGATAAAGTGATAAATTAAGACTAATTTAATATTTTGACCAAAACTGTTAGATATTATACATAATGGCTTCTTACTATCCATAATAGCTGGATTATTCACTTTGGTTGTAACAACTCTAATGATCAATACTGTCATTCAAGCAGCGACCGCTAGGGTCTGAGTTTTGTGATATTTTTATGTATCCAACCAGTCACAGAGGTGTCAGATTTTGCCTACTTATATAACAAAGGTTATCTATTCTACATTGTCAAATGATTTTTTACTTTTGATCGGGTTGTATCGCATTAAAACAATATGGGAAATCTGAAGAATGTATAAGTCCGTGCGCCGATCATACAAATTGAAGATGGCAAACCACCGAAACCTAGGTCTACGTTCAAGTGACACAGTGTCGCCGTCGTCGGATTACAACAACAGTGTTGAAGTTAATATGGGAAATCTGAGAAGATCTGTATTGTAAAACTTGCACTCTAAAATATAAATTATTAAATCATATTGATGAAAAGATTTCTTATAATCTGTGAAATATAGAGCTACATCCTAATAATTTATAGCTATTCAAATGCAATACAAAGGGTTGTGCGCAGATGGTTTCTAAGATAAATTAATTTCCCAAATTGAATTCACCAGGCTAGTTAGCTAATAAACGATTTATCAATCCTAAAGTACCTAACTAGATTGACAAGTCGGGATTGTTATAATTAGTTTCCCGCTCTATTCTCTCCCTTTAATTCATTATTTATTTCCTTTCTATGTTATAATTATCAGCCAAATTAGACGATATGTTATAATTTTTTAAATCATGTAAGAGGAGCCAAATAAGAGCATGTTAAATCACCATTTTCGTTTTATAATGATAGTTTCAAATATTAATACGAGAATTACAAGGATACTGGCAGATACAAAGTAATGACAATGCCACAATATGATTATTCCTTATGTTACATTAAATTTAGTTATGGTTAATTGAGCACATAAAAACTAAATTTTTACATTAAGGTAGAATAAATAAGATTTGAAATAAATTAATAGGTAAAATAGTTCTTTTCCAATCCTCCTTTCTTAAAAATTGGAATGACCTTTACAATATGTATACTGTACAGAGCAGTAGATATGCAGGGCATAAAAGCAAAAATAACCAGCAGGTATGACCATTTTTGTCTCCTCTCGTCTTTACCCCCATACATATAAACATAATTTTTTATTTTTTTTTTATTTTGATTAGGATTTTTGCGGACATTTGCCATCACTGATTGTAAAAAACAAGTTTCACGACGTTTCGGGATCTGGAATCTGATCCCGTCTTCAGGTGGAAGAAAACCTAGAACATAACAAGATTAGTAACACATAGCCAGGAAAACCTGGACAAAAACACAGCTAAAACAGAGAACTGTAAAAGCAGTCACGAAAATAATAAGCTGAAAAGAAACAAAGAAACATAATTTGTTGGTGTTTATGGCGTTTTTATTGAAAAGCATTTTAATTTTGCTGCAATCTAGTTTAATGTAGTCAACAATTATATAACTATTTATATTAAATCTCCCTCTTACTTTTACACTTTGTATGTCAATGAATATTTTATTCATCCATGTTTATATATTCATTGTGTAATATATACTATAATCTAATTATAATTTTCCGGTATTTAAGCATTAATCTGTAACTATAGAAGTGTAAAAGAAAATTTTCATTCATCACTAACCTAAGCTAGAGATTGGAGTGTAATTAAATATTCTTAGTTCTACACTTCAGAGCTAAGTTCTTAAGGAGCCTAAGTTAATTACTCTAATTTTATTACATATTACTCTACTTTATAATTTGGGTTTTTGTCTTAAAATTATCACAGATACTTACTTTAATTTTCTTGTATTTGACTTGACAACAAATTTGAAATTTCATAATTCCCTTTTTTGCCACAGCCTCTCTAACCTTTTGGATAATTGGACTTATAAGTGACTTTAAAGTGTCCTCCATTCTTCCTGTAGTATCAGGATTTACAATGAAGGTCTTTAAATTTCGTTTGAATGAAGATACTTTCTCGAATAAATCCATTTCTGTTTGTAGGAATAAACTTTACGTAGTTTTAGGAAATCGAGGTCAATAGTTTTGAAAATTTCTAACTTCCTTTTTCTTTGTTACTACTTTTACTATATGTTATGTTTTACATATAATTTGGTCAGACATTTAAAGCTGAATATGAATCATCCATTGAAATTGTGACAATTGTTAGCATTTTCTGTCGAACGTTGCTTAAATAGATGGAAGTATTTAAAAAAGGCAAAAGTTTAAAGGTAAAATCAGGAGATTGGATCAGGAGCTACGTCGTCAACTACTTCTTCTGGAAGATTCTGTACACTTTTCAGGTTCTGATCCCTGGACCAGGGTTTAGAAACTCTTGCATTTATTCCTCACACAACTCTTTTACTATCTTAACTTCGAAGCGTCAAATTAGCAATGGAGAAGTTAAGGTCCCCCATCTCCAGATTGCAACGGTTTAAAAAATTAACAATGTTAAAAGTTCAATTCAAGTGTAAACTAGGCCAAATATTGCTTGGAAACATATATAGAGTAAGAAACAGTTCAAATAAGAAAAATGTATTTTTTCCACCCTAAACTCTGAAAATTGCTGTCCTGTAAAATTTCGTCCGGGAAGAAAAGGTCCCTTTTCCCTTGGCGGGTCACATATTTAGATATATCCCATCGTTAGTGGCATGAATCTCAAAATTGTTTGAATGTAAAGTCATTCCTTACCTGATCATTGCATTATGTTTTAAATTTAAAGCCAACTGTTTAAAAAGTATGAAACAGTTCACATTATCTCTTATATACATAATATCTCTTATTCATCTTTTATCACGACCGATTATGCAGTCAAAAACTTGAAACCTACAAATCTCTAGAGAACAATAATTAAAAAAATTTAACACTAGCAAACGTTTGCTAATTTCAAGCGTTAATGTTCAATTTTAAAAATGATGAACTATTAATAAGTTTGAATAAACGTAGATTTAAGTTCCTTTTAAAAGTATGATGAGTTGCCCTAATCTTTCAATCTTTGAAATTAAAAGTACAACATTGTTTTTTTTAGACATTATAAAGTAGTTTATGTCAATGATGCATTACATATAATCTCCATAACTTATTTTACCGATGATGTGATTTTTAGATAGAGCAATTTTGAAGATTTGGTTTTATGGACTGGTTATTTGTGACACATGACGCAGTAATATACATTACAGAGAGGTATTTTAGCTCGTCGTATAATCCAAAAATGATTTCAGCCACGAATTAGTTTACTGCACCGAGTCACTAATGTAGTTGTGAGGGTTGCAGCGCGAGCCGGCCGCAAGTAATGTAAACCATCACGTAAATCTGTCTAAAAAGATTTGGGACCCCCGAAGCGCTAATATATTTGAAACGAGGGGTTCAGCTTAAGATTGTAACCCTAAGTAAATTAACTGTTCCTTTAAATAGCATTTACAAGATAGTTTATTGAGCTATGCTTGTAAATAAGCATTTAATATAGTATCGCATTAATTGCTATTTTAGGCGTATTGTTTTAAGTCCCAGTGCAAAATAAGAATGTGTCATAAATGTAGCCTTAACTTGTGAATAATACGGCATAGACCTGATTAAATATATTTAAACTATGTGGCATTTACATACAATTGAGCAGAGAATTATTTCACAAAATTAGGCCTCATAATATATTTACAAGTAATAACAAAAAGGTTAACAAGGGGATAGGTTTTTATAGAAATAACAAAAATTTATAATAATAATAGTAGTTTTAACCACTAGCTCTAACCAATAAAATCCATTCGTTCATTTGCTATATACCTTTGTGGCTTGCAGCAAGATAACCCGCGTAATTTGTCGGGGCTAAATGACTTTTGACTCAGACATGTAAAGAAGTAATAATTGGGAAGAGTAAGAAAACCATCCTGATAGGATTATCAGAAGGGGTGGGGTTAAAGGGGGATAACCCCCCTCCAAACGTGGGTTTTTGGGATCTTTCACATATAAAAATAAAAATTATCAAATTCAGAATCAGACCTGTCCACTGGTAACCAAGACATCGCCAGTGGTAAACACAGTGAGTTTCCCAATGTTAACCTTATCGGAAATAAATCAAATTTTATATCTCGCTTGTTTCTCAATATCTGAATAAATCTTGGTATGATATCTTGGATGGTATCTTCGTTTGATTAATATATACTGGATTATGCAAAAACTCTCTTTTTCGTTTTCCCATGGCAGTAAACCTGCATACTCATTTCCAATGTTATTATTTTGGGAAGATTGTTGTGTGCTCATTTGAGAATGCAGGTCTGCTGCAACGGGGGTACTTTTCATTTAATTTCACGTTGATGATCTTGTTCCCGGGCACGTTGCCACGTAGCGCTGCCAATGAATAGTCGAACGAGGACAAATCACATGACAGAGAACTCTGCAATTGAGTCTTGTATGAAAATCTAAGAAATATTTGTCTTCATGAACACGGGTCTTTCCAATAATCCCTTTAATTATTATTAAGAGCCCGTAGTGCGATGATAATTATGAATGATCGGCACAATATTAATGTACCTAACTTACTGGAAGCTGGCTGAATCACATTATGTGTGCTTAATCATGATGTTAATTTTTATATTTATAAAAATTAAATATTATATAAATCGAAATTTTTAATTTTTTGTCTCGGTACACTAACTACATTCCAATAACTATAGTAATTTATTGTTGTTTTATTTACTTAAACAGTATTATTTTCGTAAACTTGGCCGTTTTATGGAAACGTTGGAAATGATTTTGTGATTCAGAAGAATGATAAAACTATGTGTCTAGCAAACTGTCATTTTAAGGTTTTTAAATATTATTTAATAATTTCAACCAAAGTAGGTAGTAAGAGTTAACTTTAATAGGGATTAAAAGTTAACATACCTTGTTTAGACAAAACCAAAGCAAAACATCTAAATGCTTGTGAAAAAACGTATTAGTCATTAGAGGTTATTTAATAACGCTTTATGTACTTTGTTCTTGTATGTGCATTTTAGTCAAATGAAAAAATACAATTTAAGTAAATTTGTCTCAATTATTAAGATGTTTGTATTTTTATGAATTTCATAAAATTATTATTATTATTAGGAAATTATTGTAATTCAATATGAACCCTTCCCGGACTGACCCTTTTAGCTATAAAATAAAATAAAAAATAGGTTGGGGCGAAAACATGTTTTTAGTGTTTTTGTGTTTTTAGTACTTATTTATGTGTTTACAGTTTTTTATATACTGTATTATAGCTTCAAATATTTTTTTGTTACGAATTACCTATGAAAAACACTGGTTGATATAGCCACCTATCATCCGTAGTGCAAAAAAGTTTAGTGGATATAGCAGCAGGCCGTCTTCATCACACAGATATTTTTTACGGTTTTTTTAAAAACAATCTAGTCATGTGAGGAAGTGTATTGTTTGAGGGTGTGTTTAATATAAGTAATTAGAAAATGTGAAGATTATAATGTATTGACCAGGCTACACAACCGACTAAACATAAATTTCTTTTCAATCAAGTTAATACTGTGCTACTACTACTTGTGTGTCGATTTGTCAATTAATATGTTATATGCTCTGAAAACCTTTAAATCACTTTATTTTTCTTAGAAAAATTAACATTAGACTAGTTCCTTATGGGATCCCGCAAAATTACATGTCATCATAGTGTTGATAACATCTTTTATTCTATTTGTAAAAGAGGGTATTGAACTATACAGAGCAGTGAAAGACATATGTCTTAACCACTTAACGCTAATTTTTAATGTTTATCAATTGTTACTTCAGAATTATATTGAAGTTTCTGTTTCCATATGGGGACATGTAAAGGTTCCGTACGGGACTCGTGTGAATGGAGGTGTTAAATCAAGTAATATTTATGCTATAACAAACGGGTATTGTTATTTATCAATGCACATCGAATTAAGGACATATTTGTGAGTATTTTGAGTTAAAGTTTATGCTATATGCTCACTTTATGTACAACATTTTTATTCTAAAAAATAACTTGATCTAGCCTCAAAAACTAGGGACAGATCAACAAAAACTAACAAAAATGTATGTTTTACGGTTGGGTTTAAGTTGGAGGATTAAAAAATCATTAAAAGTTCACTTTTAATAATGACTGTTAACAATTCAGTGTCAACAGTCTTCTTACGTGGATTAATATAGGATTGCTATTTTCGAAAAAATAGTGTTTATTTTCACTAAAATAAACAGGAAAAACTTGATTTTTATCTTCCTGCTCTCAGGCTCAACTATTCTGGAATGAGAACGATTCTCTTTATATCTTTAGTGTATAATCGGCTATGAATATATGATAGTTAAGACATAATTAAGATTCATAATTTAGTGTTATTTATTATTACGTTTTTGTCGTTATAGTTTGGCCTAATCATCACTGACGTTGAATAGGGTAGGTAAGAAGGGAGTTTGGAGGAGACTTAAATCTGAATTTAAGGCCTACAACTTTAATTGCTAAACAAAGTACAAGTTAGGCAGCAAGTTAGCCTAAGTGGTCAGCTGGGGCGAACTGAGCACGTGATCTGCCCAAGAACTCCTTGAATTACTTTGCATTTAAGGTTAACTAACTAACTAATTTATAGAAAGTAATTTTAATTTTGGTACGTCACTTTTTTAATTTGTCTGGTTTAAATTTAAGTAACGTACAGACCTAAGTTGACACAAGTTTAAGGCTATTGTGACATTTGATAGTAAAAAAAAATCTTGTACAATTATTGACCATGTCTTTTGCATGATCGTAATGCCGAATGATGATAAAGAATTATGACCTATGTAAAACCTAAGGCTGTCTAAATACCTTCAAAAAGTATTTTCAAATATTCTTATGAACATACATTTCACGCGAGTGCAAAAAATGTTTACGCACTATTTGCACAATACGTGACTCTTTGCACAATAAGTGACTCTTTGCACACATGTTACGTTAATAACTATTTCGAAGCCTTGAAGAAATTAATTCCATATTAAGCTTAACAAACATATAACTATGCCAAATATTTATGTAACAAATGATAAACTGTGTAAAGCTCTGATAAATCATGATATATGATAAATGTAGATCATGTGTTTATATATCATGATATATGATAAATGTGTCCATGATATATGATAAATGTGTTCATATGTTTCATGTATCATATATCATGATACATTTATCATGATAAATGTATAAAGCTCTACAAGAAAACACAAACGTCAGGTAAAAATATACCATAAAAATAATAAACGAATGTAGTTATAGAGGGGCGTTACGAACGGAGATTTCTAAAAAATAGAAATTTATCGCTTGAATTATATCCGGATGCATTATAATCGTTATGTATTAAGAGCAACTTTTATGATTTCGGTCCCATTATAGCCGAAAGTGCAAATTCCTGGTCCCGATTTTAAGGAATCACATGAATATTTTTCAAATGTCACTCTAGTTTAGAAATTTAAGTTTGTATTCGATTAAAAAAGTATGTTTGTTAGGCTTCAATTGATATAAGGTCCAATGCCATTTTACTATGAGCATTGATCATAAGTTTTATCGTTTTAATGGTTTAATAAAGGCAAAAAGAAATTATTACCGTATGATATTTTCACTCGATTACGTGAAACCTGTTCTGACGCCATGGAGCTTAATGCAGTTTTCTCTCTGGTAGTAAAAATCGACAAACTCAATGACGACTCTGCCATCAGTGTGTGCCTTTTTAATTCCACTTTCCCCCTCAAACCGCTTGCATGTAGAAAGAAATATTAATTACAACATGCAGATGGTTAAAATTATTTAAATCATAAAAAATCAATTTCTTTATTGCTTTATAGTCCAGGCAATGAATGCTCAAAAAGAGGTATAGAGGGAATTGCATGGATCACAATTTTTGACTCTGTAACTTTGTTTGAACTAGTTAGGAGTAAAACATATCAAAAGTCCCCGCCCTTAGCCCTTGAGCCGGCTGTGCTGGAAGGGCCTAAAGGTACATTTTTTTGTTTTTCCTAAATCTCTTAAAAACTATCAACTTTTAGTATTTCCTATAAAATTTGAAAATTAAAGAAAAGAAAATTAAATTTCCTGTAAGAAAAATATATAATATGTCTACTTTGGTCCAACCGTTTACAAGGTAAGCACTAATTTTGTTAATATTTGAAAAAAATATCTCTTCCATAAGAAATACATGTAAATTTGTGGGTAACATAGATGCCCAATTGGGCAACGTTTTTTCACCTAAAGAAAAATAAACAGCATTCAGGAAATATTGACAAAATTTCCAGTAATTTGACACTTCAATCATAAAAATTGATCTAAAATTAAGGCGTTGGCGACCTCACAAAATACGTTATTTTTCAAGGAATTATCACAAATTGTAATAATTTCTTGAAAAATAACGTTTTTTGTGAGCTCGCCAACGCCTTAATTTTAGACCAATTTTTATGATTGAGGTGTCAAATTACTGGAAATTTTGTCAATATTTCCTGAATGCTGTTCATTTTCCTTTAGGTGAAAAAAAGCGTTTCCCAATTGGGCAACTAAGTTATCCACAAATTTACATGTATTTCTTATGGAAGGGATATTTTTAAAAATATTAATAAAATTAGTGGTTACCTTGTAAACGGTTGGACCAAAGTAGACATTTATATATTTTTCTTACAGGAAATTTAATTTTCTTTAATTTTCAAATTAATAGGGAATACTAAAAGTTGATAGTTTTTAAGATATTTAGGAAAAACCAAAAAATTGTACCTTTAGGCCCTTCCAGCACAGCCGGCTCAAGGGCTAAGGGCGGGCACTTTTGATATGTTTTACTCCTAACTAGTCCAAACAAAGTTAAAAAGTCAAAAGTTGTGATCCATGCAATTCCCTCTATAACCTTTCGTTGCCTGGACTATTAGCACAATAACATAGCTTAGCTGGCGACTGCATGGCATGTGTCAACTTCTTACATTCAAAATTACAATTCTATAACAAAATTAATACTGAAGTTATTTTAGATATTGATGTAGGAGCCAGGAGAATATTTTTATATAGAGCTTCCCAAGTAAATGCTGGGAACCCATGGGAAGTAAATGCTTTTTTTAAAGGCCAAAGATACATTTTAAATTAATCTGCGAGTAACTTATCCACAGAGTGAAGCCATATTGCAGACGACATTGAATTAGACTGAATAAGCCCTAGGCAATATCTCGTTACAACAGTGAAACCAAATATGTGAAACCAAATCCTAAGGCCCAGACCGTCCATAAGCTCAATGCTAAAATTAACATTGGTCTCACAGACGGTGCGGGTCTTATTGGTCGATTCGAACTATACTGAAAGTCTTCGTAATGAAAACGTTTTACAAGCACTCTCAGCATTATCACTCCATGGCAGCTCATCATCAAAGAGCATTCCGTGGAATTTAGTGAAGCCGACCTCTTCAGGCGTAGCCGACTTGCCATCACTATAGTTGGACGGAATGAATGCAGAGCCACGCTGATTCTAAACACCATGCAGTTTGACTCGTGTTGAATTACAATGAGACTTTTTATTTCAAAGTATTGAATTGGTGTTTGTATTGGTTCAAGGTACTGTATTGCTCTATTCCCTTAAACGATAAATGTCAATCAGCTAAGTTCTGTTTGAACTGGAACTTTGAGCTGTGTCGCCCGCGTATTTGATAATTTTTCCGATTCCAATGAGAGGATTCCAATCATTCTCATACAACGAAAATAAGGGGGACCAACAATTGAACACAAGTATCTCAGTTTGGCAGTTTGTGAAATCACTTCACTGACTTGAACTTTTTGTGACCTTTCCAAGAGGGAAGACCTCTAAAAGTTATGCGGTAAAACACGAACTAAAAATGTCACATGTCAATGAGGATATTAAGTTCATCACAATGGAAAGGCCTGGGTAAATCTTCAAAAACACCAAGATGATTACCATTTCTACTAAATGAATGATTGCTCAAGAATTGATTTTACTTTCCTGAAACAAAACTGATCTTTAGATAGTTTTTAGTGATCATCTAAAAAATTTAGCAGCTTGTGCATGAGACGTTTTCGGAAACTTTACTTAGCACTGGCGGGATTAATTGTTAAGAATATTCTGTTTATAGAATAAAGGAAACACTTTACAGACTTGAAAAAACTTTGAAAGCGTCCTGTTTTGAATGAATGAAAGAATGTTTGATTCAAAGGGGCTAACAACCTCCCAAAAAATGTGGATTTTTAAAAGCCATGTTGACATACTGCTGATACACAAAGATTTATTTCCCTTCAGATCGCAAAACGCCTTTTAGACCTTCTGCTCAGTTCTTCAACTTAAGAACATAGAATCGGCCCGACAAACTGCTTAGGAACTGCCGCGCCGTAGGCGCGAGTGTGAGGCCAGTGACTCCGATGTTTGAGAAAAATATGTTTTTTTCCGATGGATTTTTCCTCCACCTCCGTGTCAATAATTTGTGCAATTGCAACAGACACATTTGAGTTATTCATCTTCTTTTTAACATAAAATGACTTGCCTATGAAATGTTTCGATAAAATTTACTTAATTGACTTCCATGAAAGAGCCACCACTACTTTCCACATTATTCTACATATCGCATCAAATAACTTTAAATTGGTCTTTTAAAATAAACAAATTATTTGAAACTCCTATGTTTTTTAAATAATGTGTTATTTAATTTCTTGTTTACGTAATAGATATGAGATTCTTTGTTTAAAAATCATCTTTGGAGATGGTGAGTTTACTTTTGTTTGGAATTCATTGTTGGCGATGGTGAATTAATGTTTTGATTTAGATTCTTTGTTGATAGTTGCAATCACATTAAAAAAGGTTCTACGACGTTTCGGGATCTTCAACCTGACCCCGTCTTCAGGTGGAAAAAACCTAGAACGTAACAAAAACAAAAACACACTGCCATTATGACCTAGATAAACAAATAAATATAGCCTCCAAAAAGAACTGTAAAAGCAGTCAAAACACGAAATAGAGACAAAATAAAACAAAAAAAATCATTAAAAATTCATTAAAACATTCAGCAGAAAAACACGTTCACACCCAATCAAAGATGAGCATAGATTGCTTTGTCTTTGATTGACTCTGATCGGTGGATTTGTAATTTCTGTGAGTTCTTATGTTTTTGTTAGTTGTCGTAAGTTATCGAACCTTTTAGAAGTCACGGAATAAATATAGTATGTACCATGTATGGGATCGTTGATAGTTAACAACAAAATCATAGTTGGCTGTCAAAATCATAGCTATACAGCTATTTTATAGTGACGATACATATACAGGTTTTCAACAAACAATATCAATTTCAAACCCTCTATCGGACCTCAAATTTACTCATTTTACCATATTCAAAGTGAAAACATCAGTTTATAAAAGTATCACAAGAAATAAACAATTGGCTCGTTGAGTAAACGATCTTAGATTTCCTTAGTTCCGTTGAACCGCCTTTAGTAAACGAGTCCTTAATTCTCGAAGAAGGAGCAGAGCAAACTACGCTCGAGCGATTCCTATTCAACATTTTTCATTCGGATTTTCTCGAGCTCTAACATTTCATTTATGTCAATCGTTTACAAAATGTTTCCTCACCTACTCTAAATATTCTGATGCAGAATCTTACATGACGGGGCTAATTTGTTTTAGGGGTTTGAAATATTATTCTTGCTTCTACAAAATTACAATTTAGTATTACTGGATCTTGATTCGTCCAGAATTTAAAGACAGCAAAATACTACAGTATTTGAAATATTGGATGGAGAATAATTATATTACTTTAAAACAATACGCATTTTCCTACTGCAAAAATGAAAAACAAATAACAAATGTATGTTGTGTAAATAAAGTACAATAAGCAAAATCCCATTCAAGACTTTGTATTCACTGTGAGTAATTGAATTATGTTTTCAACGGAAATCAAAAATATTGTCTGAAAAACAAGCCAAATCAATAGCATAATATACAAGTCGTGAAACAAATTAAAGTTTTTCGTTACACGGGCAAAAAATTGGGTTACGACTATCCTGGAGATAAATTTAAGGACTTTCTCACTTTGGAACGGCTTCTCAGAAGAGTCGTTAACTTAACTGCTGAAACACTATTTTGGCCCTAATAGCATTTCCTCTCACCACCAATGAATCTTTTTTTCATTAGCCTATCATTTCACATGTGGGTTCATAACGTGTAAGGGGCCGTCCATAAATTACGTCGTCGCTTTTTGGCAATTTTTGGACCCCCCTCCCTAAGATCATCCTATCGTCATAATCCGACTGACCGCCCCTACCATTGAAAATGACGTCATAGAGTACAAATTTCCAATCAAGTAAAATAATGCCGGTTTCCGGGGAAAATAGAACCCCAAACACGAAACACACCTTTTTGTTAAAGGTGGTCTTCTATTAGGCTATTAAAAACATCAAATCAGTTTTTAGACCCATTTTTACGCTGATTCCTTAATCGACCCGTAAAAACGCTGATTCCCATGTTAATCGACGATTCAAACCAGATATTTTCGATTGGAAACAAATTCTTAAGATAAACTTGACATTTTTTCTAACTTTGTAGTTCCACATTTACAGTAGTAATGGATGCTGACGCTGTCTCCAGATCTCAAAACAACGATCATTAAAATCTGCACCTTTTGTACATTTGTTTTGCCCGGTGCTAAAATAACCATTTAAAGATGTTGTAAACATCTACTACACAGTTTCTAACGAATTTATTCTAAGGCAAATAACTTTAATGAATTTACATAACTTTTTTAAATTTCCTTATCTAGGCCTAAATTAGTTATAAAACAAAATTTTAAAAATGACGTCATCTCAGTGTCCACCACTCCCCTCCTCCCACACACATCATCCTAACGTCATTTTCAATCTGACCCCTCCCCCCTATTTTCAGGTGACATAATTTATGGACGGCCCCTAATACTGCTCACGCAAGGAAATGTTTCCTTATGTACTGCGGTAAAACACGGTCGGGTTTTCGTACTACGGTTGTTAAGGCCTGTAAGTATACGGTGGGGTGCTAAGACCAAAATGTTACATTGATAACGAAAATACTTTTGAGACTGGTAATGTGGCAATATTTGATGACGCAGTTGAAATGCGGCTTTATATTTTTGAAAATCAGAGTACATAACTTGAATACCGTGGGTAACTCTATGATTGCATTATGAGATGCAAGCATGAAGAAGGAGTATTACATGTCAGTACATCATTTTAAAATCCCCACTTTCAAAAGAAGTGACACATTATATTAACAAAAGTTTTTTGCTCATACATTTTAATTTATGACAAGAGGTTAGAAAGTGTTTTGTTTTAAACCTCAAATTTAAGATATATAAAAAACACATGAAGAATGTATCGATAAAAAATACATAATCTCGATTTCTCAATGAATAATAATTGAATAACGATTTCCCTTTTGTTTTTCTTTTAAAACTGAAATACCTGCATAGGACACACATGCCGTTTCAAAATGAAAGAGCAGATTTTATGTATATGTCTTACAATCTTTTAGTCGACCATTTTTTCTGTGATTTATTTAGATAGATCAAGCAATGAAATTTCATTGTTGTATCTCTTTTTAGTCGATCGCCTGTTACAATTTAGAACTTAAGCTGTGGGATCCATTACTTCAGGCACTTTGACCAATGTATGGCGAGTAATGGAACCCGTTTTGATGTATACCGTGCAACACATGGGGCGCACATCGAATGAATTAAACCTCAGTAAAATCAATGTAAATTTTCTCCTGTTTTTTTATTTTTACGTAAAATGTTAATATGTGTTCGTCTAATATAAGAATATAAAATATGCTCTTTTGTTTTTAAATACTTTTAATTTTTTGGATTAATACATGATTCAGTATTTTTTACTGAATCTTTTTTGTACACAGTGCAATGACAATGACAATCTGAACACTGCGGTTTCGGCTGATTTTTTTTAAAGTGCTCAATATTGCACCAACTTGACACGAGCAACAAAGGCCGACGACATGATACGCGCAGCGTCATTGCGAATTATTGTCATGTTTGTGATTTGATCGTGTCCTATTAATTATCCTAACTCACTCTGCCATGTAATATCAAATAACAGAGGTCTACCCTCCACTATTGTAGTGCCAGATTTGCCGAATAAAAATATTTATGGGATACAAAGTACGTCATGAAATTAGTATTTGTTACCTGTTTGATGGTTGTTATAAGATGAAATAATTACTGATGGAAACAATAAGATGCGTTCTGATAACTCAGTATTAATGAAGAAAACTATATTTTAAGTATAAAAATTATTTCACTTGATAAAAAGTTCGGGTGATGGTTCATTATCGTGGATTTGAAAATGTATGTTTCAAAATCCTTTAATTGTAAACGTTTTAGGTGTAGAGAATATAATATAAATTGAAAAATTTTCTAATTTAAATTTTTTGTGGCATACGCATTGTGTATCAAACGTTTCAGCCATTTAAGTCCTTTGAATAAGAAAAAAATCAAGGATTAAAATTAGTAGTATCATTTGTAACACAGGTAGGACTCAAATATTTGAATAAGTTTGATTACAATCGAAATCAAGGTATGAGAGTCGGGGTTTTATTACAATTAGGTTTTAAACCTTTTTTACACTATTTTCTCTGCTTCAGAGCATTGTCGCTGACAATCTATTGAAACAAGATAGTTCACACCTTCACAGTCGCACAGTCATTATGTCATGTAAGGGTATACCTTTTTAGAATCAAACTCTCCCAACATGCCTGTTTTCCAACATCCTATAGAAGCCTTACTCAAGTGGACGACATCTCTACATTACTCCCAATTCAGGGTGTCCCATAACTAACTGGACAAACACATATAGCTTTACTCGCCGGGTCAAGACAAACAAATTTTGCTATATAAACATGGGTCTAGCGAACATAGTCTGTCTGTGTGCGTTTTTTACATTTTAGATGATAACTTTTGAACCCCTTAGTTTATTTCAACCAAACTTTACACAACTGTTTATGGATTTAAGGTCTATTAGTAACCCAATATTAGTGAAATTAGCTCGTCAAACTTCAAAATTGCTGCCATAGAACATTTTTATTTTTAAATATCTTGTAAACTAACATCTTTACAAAAATGTATCAAGTATACTTTTTTTGTAAATTTGGTTCCATGTTGACACCTTATTTATTAAAGTCGCTTCGTAATTAAACGAGACATTGAGATTTTTCTATTACTAGACCTGACCCACCTAGGATTTCTCTACAGTCAAATCATCTGTTTAATATCTTATGTTTGAGAGAAGCTGTTTTACGTGATTTCTGTTGAATCAGCTGTTTAATACTACTCATGAGAAAAGTACTGTTGCATGAAAACAAATAACTTTTAAACAATTACTTCTTTGTTTAATTATTTTCCTTAGTGATAAAGCAGTAGTTTAAACTATTGAATTGAAAACTCTCAAACAGCTGAACATTAAACATAAAATATTAAACAGCTATTATGATTATAGGATAGCTATTATTATAGGATAGCTATTATTTTATGATAGTTATTATTATAGGATAGCTATTATGGACCATGAAATCAAATAAAATAGTTTATCTTAAACATAAGATATTAAACATAGGATTTAATTGTAGGGAACTCCCAGTTGGGTCAGGTCTAGTAATAGAAAAATCTCAATATCTCGGTTATTTATGAAGCGACTTTAATAAAATAAGGTTTCATTCGACATGGAATAAAATGTACAAAAAATTGTTGTTAATAATTTTTTAAAGGCGATATTTATATGATATTTAAAAATGAAAATCTGTAATGGCTGCCATTTTGAAGTTTGGCTAGCTAATTTGACTAATTTTGGGTGACCAACAGACCTCAAATCCATATATAACTGTGTAGGGGTTGGTTGAAATAAATTGAGTAGTTCAAAAGTTATCAACTAAAATGTAAAAAAGCATACAGACAGGCAGACAGAAAACAAAGCACGCTAGACCCATAGTATCGCATATAGAGAAAAGGGTTTGTCTTGACCCGGAGGAGATCGTTATATATATTTTCCCGGATATTTACGGGACACCCTGTGTAGTATTGTCCCTTATAAGTTGGTAACATGAAACACTGTTAATCTAGGAAAAAAGAATTACACTTGTTCCTACGTACAGCCAATTAAATATTATTGAGAACATAACAGGATAAACTCACCAGCCCAAACGATTTTCGGGTAGATATGTTCTTCAGCTTTGCAAAACGCCTTTTAGTTGCAACACATATAATTAGTTGTAACAACACTCCAGTGGTTTTGTAAAAGGGGTGAAATTGAGTATGACCGTTACGAAAACGTTTTTAAGAAGGAAATAGGATTCTTATTAGGATTAAAATTTGTACTCTTGAAATATGTACTATAAAAATAGAAAAATAAAATAGATTATCTTGAAATAGGGTCTTAAATAGGATCTCAGAACTTTCGCATTGTCGAAAACAGCTTATATTAAAACGCGCTGAGAGTTAGTTGTTGATTCTCGGCCTTGTAAATTAACACGTGTTATTTACTAAAATTATTTCATCATAAGTCATTCAAAACTATAGATTAATGAGAACAAGCGGATAGCCCAGCATTCAAAAGCTATTGTTCATGTACACCGTAACTCATCCGGCGCCGGCGGTGGGCGAACAATGTGTGTTCCACCTCCGTGCTGCGAGTGCTGCAGGGAGCTCAGGTTGGGACATCACAACAGCGGGATAAAGTAGTGCAATCGCTATGTGGGAATAGACACAAAGTCAATAATCCAGCTATTATCAATAATAACAGTCATTATGTATGATATCTAGAAATTTTGGTCAAAGTAATAAATTAGGGTTAATTTATCACTTTATCCAGTCATTATGTATCATATCTACCTGAGTTTGGTCATTGTGATTTATTACTTAGCCTAACCTCACTTGACCTAACCTTACACAAGCTAACCTAATATAACTTAGCCTAACCTAACATAAACTCAACCCAACCTAACTTATCTTAAACCTAACTACTACCTAAGCCTAACCTAGCCTAACAACCTGACCCGGACACGGAGGATTATCACATTGATAACTCTTGATGGCTATTAGGTATTCATAGCCATCAAGAGTTATCAATGTCATAATTCTCCGTCTCCGGGTCAGGTTGTTAGGCTAGGTTAGGCTTAGGTATTAGGTATTCATAATGTCTAGTCAAAGTGATTAATATTCTAATATATTTATTACTTTAGCCAAAAATATCCAATGATTTCAAATAATGACTGGCTAAAGTGATTGATCTATCACTTTAGCTAAAGTATTGATCTGACTGGCTAAAGTGATTGATCTATCACTTTAGCCTGCGAATTCAGTAATTATGTCGCTGGTTATTCATTATAACCTGTTTATTACTTTGGCTGTGACATATTTTCTGAAAAACATAAAACATAGACATAAATTGATGGCGGTACGATTACGAAAATAGATTACGATAATACTTTAAAGCATTTTCGTAATCTAGTAAAGTCATACTAGAGACTAAGCGGTTCTGCAATTTAATCCAGTTAACGCTGATAAAGATTATAATGATCGGACAACTAATAATGGAGAAATTGTAAATTTTTCGAATAAATACATGCAAATATCAGACAATACGTACTAAAGAACCAAGTTTTTGTTAAAAAAAGTAATAGTTTCTCCGTTATTAGTAGTCCGATCACCTAAATCTTAATGTTTAATTTCCGCTTCTTTTATTGTCTTGTAAAATTTTTCTAAAATTAATATTTTTCTTAAACTTACAGCCTTAGGAGGTAAAAACCAAGCTAAATCTGCGCTTGTTTGCTTAAAAAATTTTGTTACACATTTTTAAAGGCTTCATAATTAATGTTAAACCAGTCTCATTGAGCATAAGTCAAGTAAGGAAATATCTCAAATTATAGAAAGGAATAAAGACAAAACAAAATTTATTGATATTGATAACTCAAAAATCACCTTTATTCAAGTAAAATAACAAAAGTTTCATGGTGGCTGTTCATAGTGTTGAATGTGTGAAAAATTGCCGTAAAATGCTATCGCGCATACCAATTTCAGGGTAGGCGGCGGGAGTAACTACTCTACTTCAACTTCCGAGTATTTTTTAAAACTTCGAGTCGAGTCGAGCAGTGTAAACTCGGCTCGAAAAAGCTCAATAATCGAGTACTCGCACACCCATACTTTACGATAACAGTACTTCAATCAATCACCAGCAAAATAAGATAGCTAAATTTAGTCTAAAGGCATTATTAAAACATATTGAAATTCTTCCTCGATATTGGTCTAATGAACAGTGTGAGTTGGCCAGCCGGAACGAGAGTCGGTGTCGACGGGCTACTACAGCCAAGGTGCAAAAGCTTTGTCTAACGCTGACGAGCTTTTAACTGCGCCACTACCGGCCGACCGTGATGAGGCTAGCCTTCCTTGTAAAGCGAATATGTAAGTTACTATCACTAGCCCCGTCGATGAGCGATGATGATTCATTTTCAGTTTCAGAATCCTAAATTGCCAATCCAGGAACACTCTATAACATGAGGATGAAGCAAACTCCCATGGTACACCATCATCAAAATTTCCTTATTTGCAAAAAAAAGATAAACGACGAAGATAAAACACACAAGTACTTAACTTATTGCAAACCTCATCAATGTGTGATGAGAAATTAAGTCTAGGATCAATGACGAGACCTATGCAATTTATTCTGCAGGGAAGATTCTATTGAACAATCGTCAATCACAAAAATGGATTCTAGAAATGATCGATTCGGGCTTTTCATCCTATCGTCAACAAATTATATTTTTTCTATATTACCAAGAAGATTATTCTTACTGAATTTTTGCAAAACCTAACAATTTTTAATAAAAGGATAAATTCAGGAGACTCTCTACATTTGCTAGAAACATTGAGAGTAGTGTCATTTGCAAATAAACGAAAGTCAACACCAGGGGCACGGGTAGAAATATCATTAATGAATAATACAAAGAGTATCGGTACGAATGAAGAGCCTTGAGGTACTCCAGAACATACATTGATTTCCTTAGGCTTATGTTTTAGAAGACAACCACTCTAATCAATGTGAGCAATTTCAACAGATTGTGAACATCCGATGAAGTTTGAAGACACTAATGATTTCTAATGACTATAATGATTATCCTCTAATATCAAAGCTGTTAAGTTTCTCAAGTAGCAGTTTGTTCTTTGCCATGTCAAAAACCTTGTCGAGGTCTGTCCGAAAATACTATCTTTGCGATTTAGCTTTTGCAACTTTATCTGCGAAACTAGTCATGGCATCGATGGTTGAGTAGTGTATTTCTGAAGCCAAACAGAATTGTTTTTGTTCTTATCACTGTTCCGTGAAAAGGGAGTTGTTGGATGCGATGATTGGATGCAGGCGATTTCAAAAAAGCTTTTCAGTTATTTGGAAAAAGTTCAGGTTTGCGAAATAAGCCTGTATTTGTTAAAAACAGTGGGATCTCCCTTTTTGTGAGTAGGTTTTACAACAGCTGATTTCAAAGATGATGGGAATCAACCCTTTTTGAAATGTAATATTTGTAGGGTTGAAAAGAGGAAAAACAATAATCTAAGCTACCTCCTTTAACTATTTGGACGAAATACCATAACTACCGGCAGAAGGACTTACGAGACTTGACAACCGCGGTAACCTCCTCTGATGTGGTTGAGTGCAAACATAGAGAAGATGGATAGATGTAGATTACAAATTTGTACTATATGTCACGTGCTTGATCGAATACATAGTTTGATACATGATTCTCAGAGTTTGCTCAAAAAACTTGAAATAATCGGCTAGCAAGACGATTTTACATAATAGCAGCATAGAACAATGTGAACTGTTGTCGAGTTTGCAGTTTAATTGTGATTCCTGGCATCAATTATCCCAACCTCTCTATAGTGCAATAACAGCGGTCAATCCCACACTAATGCAGTCGATGATTGCCTAGCTTTGCTGATCATAAGAATAATTTTTGCCGTAAAATTAGATTAAAATTATAATTTTTATCTATAATTCGACAGATTCTTGTATAATTAGTAAAAAAGTACCATGGCGAGCAGATAATGTGTTTAAAGTACTATTACAATAGATATTGACTGTTTTTTTTGTTTTTTTTTACTAATAATTGGTCCATGAATATAAGTTTCCTAAATAAATGATACCAATGATTTCCTAACGATCCTAATGATTTTCTGAATATAAAATGATATTTATTTTCTTGAGGAATTTAATTTTAGTTTATAATATTCTGGATTAGCGAAAACATCCCTGTTAAGTAATCTGATCACTGGTTACCAAAAACGGTAACCACCTTTAGCTCGGTTATTAAAGTCACCATTCGAATTATTATTAACACGCAAGGGGTTTTCTTTTGACAGTCAAACCTCAATAATAGCTGAACGGATTTTAATGTTTGTAGTGTTAATTTAAAGGGATTTTTATGATGATATGTCAATACATCTTATAATTTTAAGAAAAGGCGTCACTAAAGAACAGTAAAGGGCTGAAATTTCGCAATAGTGGAACTACCCATCTACATTTGACCAAGCTCAGTTCACTTTGTTTCCAACTGAAAATACGGTAATGCTTTGAAGTAGTTTTGCAGGTAAACCACAGATTGCAGTGTTTGCAAGCGAAGCTGCAACCGAGTAATCTGGTTATTATTAATTGCATAAGTTAAGTAAGAGAAGAATAGTATGAAAATAAATTTCAAATTAAAGTTTTCATCTTCTAAGCTCGAAAAAAGCACGTATAGTAAAATACAATAAAAAAGCTGTCTATTGTAAAATTGTATACACCTTTACCAAGCAAGAGTTTACACCCCTCGTGTTACATTACTTCCTCAATTAATAGAGGACTACACATGGTGTAAGGAACAGACGGTGCAAGAATTTAGGATTTTAATATACACACAATAATAAGCTAAATAATTTAAACAAACAACAACACAAGTTTAATGAAATTTTGCAATATTTCTTGTGTCATTTTTGATAAAAAAAATTTATGTTCATACACCAATTTATCTTCATACACTTATGAAAATAAAGCTATTAAGATACTGATTACCTTCATATTCACGGCAAATATGATATTTAAAATAAAGTATTTACCGAAAAATATAAACGTGGTCCATTGAAACCATGGCTATGCTGTTATGTTCATATCGAAAAATAATACGTTAATAAAAAATAAATAAGTTTTTTTAAGTCGCCCTAAAAAAGATGCAATTTAATTGAAAACGAAAGTCAGATAAAACAACAAACAAACTTAACAGAATTGAACATTGACATGTATGTAAACTCTTCCGTTTTGTTAATTATTCAGTTTGTTTACCTTCATATGTTTGTTAAATATTCATTACGTTTCCAATTAAATTGTATGTTTGTAAATTGTATTGTGGCGTGAGTTTTATATTGAGTTAGTTAAGTAAACGGAAGTCATTAACCCGCATGTAATGTTTGGAGACGTTTTTGGGACACCGCACCGTTTGAAACTTAATCAAGAGAGTTATACCTGTAATTAATGTTCAAGCTAGTGCAGACATACGCAGTTTATGGTTACACCAACAGATTAGTAGTTAACTGTCGCTTCTACTATCGACATTTACAAGGTTAATCGGATACAAAGTGTACGGATACAGCTTGATTTATCCCTCCTATAGCATCCCGCTATTAATAATTTTGAATATTAATACAGGGTGTTTTTTTAAACGCAACCCATTTTTAAGAGTGAATAATACCCAAATAATTATAAAACGAGTATTGTTTTGTTAATCTTTACTTTTTATACAACCTATTATTTAAGGATCACATTTAGTTTAAATCATGTGTTCGAACAATCCTCCATTGGCATTCGTACAAAGTTGTGCCCTCTCCATCGAATTCCTGAACATGTGTTGTAAGGTGCGCCTTTTAATTTCTTGTTTTAAATTTGTTGTGTTTGTTTTGAGGTGCAGAATATCCTGTTAATTGTTTTCGTAGGCCTTACTTTTTTTATGTATCCCTAAAGAAAATTATATAGTGGGGTCAAATCCGGGGATCTTGAGAGGAATAATCCTTCACTGAAAAAATAAAGTTTTGGGTTGCGTTAAAAAAACCCCTCTATTATTCATTGTGAAAACTTTAAACTGCTAAGAGTTGAAATGTTGAGAAATATAGACCTATTCGTGTGATAAGCAAAAATGTAGATCCAATAGTACCTGAGTAACATCAAACCAGCATCAAATTTTAATTTTTTATTGTATCAATTCAGTCATTACAACATCATGGCCAGTAGAGTTTCATTACGAGTATACACTACTTTTACTTCACTTTCAATGCACAAATACACAAATTTACATACTTTTATTTAAAATTATAATTTCTTTCAAAATGAGTCTGTGGCTTAGTGATAAGCCTTTATCCTTGGAATGACAGCAATTCTTTTTTTGAAATTCATTGTTGGTGATGGCGGGTTTATGTTTTCATTTCATTTTTGCGGATATTTGTCATCAGCACTGATTAGTTGATATAAGTTTCTCAACGTTTCGGGACCAAGAGTCTGATACCACCTTCAGGGGAGAAGAAACCTAGAACATAACAAGATTAGTATGGGCCATTGACTTTGAATATGAAGCAGACCTTTCATCGCATTATGAAATGTGTACCAGGTTTTGCGTGATCTAGGATTAAAAGAGCTCTTAGTTATAGTGAATCTCCAACAGAGTGTTCTATTGTCACTTATTAATTTTGGTATTAAGAGAGGTAACATATCAATTTTTGACACAGAAAACAAACAGTTGTCAATTAATTATTGATTTGTGAATTTCATTGTACAAAATTTTAAAGTAAATAGCTAAAATAAGGGGTTGACAGAAGCACCCTCTGTTAATGATTAATCAAACTATAACATATTAAAATTCTGGGTCACCCAAAACTAGCTACAGCTGGGCCATAAGAATGGGAGGTCTATTAATTGTTTATAGTCAAAGGTACATGTGTTTCTACATTTGATATGTTCTAGGTTCCATTTATTTCACCTGAAGACGGGTTTAGATTCCATATTCCAAACGTCGTAAAACTTGTTTTTGCTTATTAGTGATGGGAAGTCCGCAAAAATCAAAATCAAATGATGGCAGCTTTGTTGTGAGTTCAAGCTCTGATCGCTGCGTCGACTCTTGAAGTTATTTAACTTCATAAATACCAGTCTCAGAACCAAATACACGTATTTAAATCGTACCAGCTGCATTGCTCCACCCTTTGCTTGAATGGTTTCTCACGAAGATCAATAGTCAAGGTAGAAGGGCTATGTTGAATAATGAAAAGGTGAAGCCAACTTTTGTAAGAAAAAATATGTAATATACCCCTTGAAATCAATGTTTAAAATTTACAACATACCGATTGTATTTGGTCTTAATTATTTTTGCAGTATGAAACCTTTTAAGAATATACCTTTATTTTTTCCTCCGCTAGGAAAATTACTAGATTATCATCAGATCATGCTCCATACAAAGGGCTACAAGGAAAATATTGTCTCCGATCAATATTGTAAATATCTTAATAGCGAGAACGAGCTTAAGATTTACATGGAGCCATGCACGACAGAAATAGTAGAAGGACATTTAGACAAGCCAATCATAGTAACGTTATAGTCAGGTTATTTACTAAAATTAGTGGGTTTCATTGCCGGGGTATACCATCCAGTGCACAGACTGTTCTGCCCTTCAAACTTTAAATACTTTTATAGTTGCATTTATATACGGTAGCCATCAGAATTTATTAATCCATATGTATCTTATACTTCTAAGACACAAGTGTAGGTCTTTTAAGATTTATCCTTTTAAATCAGACAGATTGGCCTACGTTTTCTAAATTTGTTTATTCCAACCAAGAGTGATTTTTCAACCCCCCTCGTTACACCTACTACCTTAAATCTAAAAAAATAAAGTTCAAGATTACTATTTTCAAGGATAATAAAAAAAGCGCAAAAATAATTAAATTTCAAGCTATAAGACGTATAGTGCATAATTACATTAATTGAAGCAGTGTCTTGTTAAGTCTTTACGGTTATTTTTGTAGTGGAATAGTTTGAAACGGTTTTAATGAGTGTTATGAGAATGGATTATCTTAAACTAAACTAACTTATTAAATCTTATCTTTAGCCGAGGCAAATCAATTGAAACGTGTACGCCTACACTTGTTTGAAGTTATATTATCTGTAAAAACAAAAACATTGTTCGAGTGCAGATTTGCAGCTGTGTTGTATCCACTACCCTAAATGTAGGAGGGGAACATGGAGGTTCCAATATATTCGTGCAAACAGCTGTGCCATGTTCTGCATTTATAAACCATCGCCTCGTGTGTATTGTAATCTTCTCCACATATATACTCTGTACGAGTTTTATTTAAATTATGTAGTTTCAGAGCCTTTCAATTACGTATAAGGTTGAGATTGCTGTTCATTATGAATTTTAAGTCTCTATACATACTCAGTATAAGATCAAAGTAAATCACCCATATACCTACTCTGTAGTGTGCAGCAAAGATAATATTTGGAAAACCGCCAATGAGGTCTCAATGAGGATGAAATATTTTTTGTTTGATTACTTCTTTAAAATTCTGGTTAGATATTCCAAGACAGCTCTACAGTTATTCGCTTTTTCCTTGTTTGAGATTGGTATTTACTTACTAGAGAGTTTCCAAGAATCTCTTCAACAAGTAAACAGTCCCATATTAAAACACATTTCAGTGATATTATAACACTTTTTTGACAAAGGTCAAGTTAACCATTGATAATTTTTATTCAAAATCATAAAATTTTACCTTGACTAGAGTTATAACCAATTATTTTCATACAATTTAATAATAAAAGTTTCTGTAAATAAAATTATTTGTAGATAATGTAACCTAAACACGGATGTTTCTAAGGGGGCGTTACGTACTGTAAAAAGAAAAAAGTTATAATAAATTTTATATTTCAGGACCAAAATACAAAAGGCAATCGCTCCAATAACTTCTTTAACTTCAGGATAAATATAACGGTTTAAAACTATCCTGGTGTCGCAATATTTTAAGACTGGCAAAACATTAGTTGTAAACATTCTTGCCACTTCCAATGTCCAAAAGAATACTCATAAAAATACTGGCATTGTTTTTAAATTGATAAAAATGGTTATTGCATAATGGGTCAAGAATTTACTAACTGGTTTAAAACATAAACTCATTCCTCTGCGAGGGAAATGTTATTGTCAAACTTTCACTGGGTTTTACGGCACAATTCAGACCAGAAGCCATTAAAACATTTTGGTGATTGTATTTATGGTTTTATCGAAAGTTTTTTAAAAGACGGTTAAGAATAACTATAATCTATAATTTTATATCTCAAGTCATGCTAAATTTTCCTAGCTATAGACATAACAATAATTAAAACATAACAGGAGTTAAAATATCTATTGTTAACTTCTCCGCGTTTTTAAGGGACTGTTAGCAATCCTCATATCCCCTCGTTGCCTGATTCTTAATACTTAGGGATTAAACTGTTTTTATTATATGCAAAATGCCACTATGACAACGACTGTGGAAGACAAATTAAATTTTATGATGTCTATTAACCGAAAACTTTTTTTAGTCTGGACATACGAAAGGATAATTTCGGTTAATTTTAAGTTTATCTACTGTGAGCATTTTCCCACATAAATACAAAATTTTAATTTAAAAGCACGCTAATTATGTACTTATAATTGCATGCAGTGGATAAAGCCCCTGATTATCAAAAACTCCATTTTCTACTGCCAGCTGCTTTACTTGAAGTTTCTAGTCCTATGTTAATTCTTCAGGGAAAATTAAAAAATTATGGACGTCTAGGGCTCTTCCCGTCAGACCCTCATGAATGTTATGTCTTGACACCAAACTCCTTCCAACGTCACCTAAATCATTAAAATCGGTTCTGGAGTTTATATCACAAAACTCTTAACAAAGCAACAAATCTTTAATGGCCACTTACTGTTTTTGCGCTACTTGTGTCTTAAGGACTGCACAAGGTACTGTATAATATTCCCACTATTTTTAAATGGGCTGTCTATCTAATAAAGAAATAAATAAGTAATCGAACTAAAATCTTGAAACTCGGAATGAAAATTCCATTTCGGGGATGAAAATCCATTAGAAACGGGGGTTTCGACATAAAAACATTTTGGAGGGTTTGCACAGGTGATTGGTGTTTCAGTTCAAAAATAGACTATTCTTTCAAAAACCTTTAACATCGATCAACTAAATGAGTGAACAGATCCTCAATGTGAATGAGAAAAATTTGGGGAAAATAGGTTTCTGGCCAATACATTCATCGTTTACTCTTTCATACTGTTTTCAGTTTATGGAAAAAAACCTAAATTGTTAAATTGCTGTGAAGTGCTAAATCCAGATTTCGACGTTAAGTCGAAAATCCACCCTTGGCGCTTTTTTTTGGATTTATATCCCGGGTTATCTCTTAATCTTTGTGCTGACTAATGGAAGGAAGCCAATTCAATTTGCTAATCTTCAGGAAAACATTGTTATAGGAAGTGAAAAAAACTCATTTCAATCTGAGGTGGTTGCATCTGCCACCTTTAGTGTGTAATTGCACGCCCATAAATCAAATCAGTCCATTTGTGAATTGTTTGCACAGCTAGCACCTGCATATTACGATTTAATAGAAAAATTAATATCCTTTCAGTGGGAAAGGCCACAGATATATCTCCTAGTCTTTAAAATAAAATAGTACTGAAGGAGTGTTATTGAAATCAGCCTAGGACCTAAACTAAACTTTAACAAACATGAAAGTCGTTAATTGCGTTCAAAGTTGAAGACACCAAGTTTTAAAGACAAATGCCTGAGGGGATTCGTGGAGTAGTTAGGGTAAAGGTATCCTCTAACACAAAGGAAGTTTAGTATTAACAAACCCACATAGCAATTCTAGTTTATCAGAAACAGTTTAATGTTTTATATGTACAAAAAACAATTAAATTTTTTATTAACGTGTACACTATTACCATCTTTAATTTATGAAATGTAAGCAATAACCAAATATTTGAATTATCTCTTAGCACACAACAGTCACTGACTTCTTTTTGTACGTAGTAATGTAAAATCTAATTTTTCATATTTTGTTCAAAATCTGTTAAATTTTTATCACTGAACATTTTTTCTAATGTCTGCATTCATGTAATTTTCTTTTGCCGAGTTATTACAAGACCAGTTTTGACTGTATAAGTTCTTTAAACGTGTTAGCTATTCAGTTCCATTTTGAAAATAAATAGATGAAACAAATAAAAGTAATTATTAACGACTGACCAAGCACCGAGGGGGAGGGAGTTGGGGGGTAGGAGGTGAGTCAGAAGGATTGGTTTGAAAATAACATTTCCAATAATTTGAAAGTGCTTAATTTTATTCATTTATTGGTCGGCTTCAGGGGTTGAAAGAGGTTAGAAATTGTAAAAGACGTCGAGTAAACATGAAGGGTATCATTGACTGGCGCCTCGTCTTGTTAAAGAATAAATTAGCAAAAATATACAAATCAAGTGGAAAATTTCAAATTAGATGGAGGTTTGACTTTAGAGGACTTTTTAGGGGTTAAAATGAAGTAAAATTGTCAAATGCCCTCTAATAATCCTGGAGGGCTAGACTGACCATCACCGTATCATACATTAGGTCTCTCAATCAAAAAAGAAATTAGCGATAAAAAACAAAAAAAAATTGGAAATTCATAACAATTTTAACGTTAGAGGCCATTTTGGGGGAGAAGGAGGTGAGGTAGGGCGAAGCACGTATCGATCAAAGTTGTAGAGAGTTTAAAATAAAATACAGAGAGTGATTTCTGATTTCGATAGGCGCTAGAGTCCAAAACCAAAAGTACTATTTTAACATCATCAATTTCCTCCCTTTTTTGAGGTGTGTGGTGAATATTTTTAGTTTTAAGTTTTTTCCTGTAGTTTGAGCACCCACGAAATACTAGTGCAAAATTTCAAGTTTGTAGGCTATCGAGTAGTTGATTAGAATTTGTATACGTGATTGAGTAACAAAATCGGCTATATAGTTATTTAGATGATCAATGAAATAATCAATCAATTTCAATAAAACGGGGAAATTAGTCGTATCCAGATAATACTAAACAAGACAATTGCTCATTTGGGGTTTCAATTGCTCATTCCAATAATGTTTTTCTTTCAGTCCGCGAGATCTTCATAGAAGCGGTACATTTTTAGACCGTGACATTTTGTAGATCGGCTACCCTTGAATGGAGGCAAAAAGCTTTGCGTAGTGTCGACTGCTCTGGATAGGTGTCATCAGTCAATACAAGCTATTTCTGTCTGACCCAGCCTTGGATGATATATCAGTGTCATGTAAACTAGGTTCTATCCATCGTCGCTCATTCCTGGACACCGTTTCAAAACAATCATGGTATAAATAGAACTTGTTAATCGTAAAACTGAGTCTGTTTCATAACCGAAAAATACAAGAAGTAATTTAAAAGTTCGCACATAACAATGTCAATAGCAAATAATTAATTAGATAATGATATTTCACATGTGGATCGTTGCTTTTATGTGTGATTTGTAGCTAGTTATTTGTAATTAGGTAGCCCGTTATGAAACGAGGTCATGTCCTGTCCTATTAGCTGTTTTATTTATGTTGAACAGTGTTTAGGTTTATGTTAAAATTTCAATAGATTTCAATAAATTTAAACACAAACAAACGATTCTAAGCAATTAATACGCCAAAAAAGGAGCTGTTTGGGCGTACGGTAAAATTAGCATAATGCGGTAATCAGCTGTTTAGCGCCATCTTTGTAGTTAGGCTACCAGTTCGGCTCGTTGCCGCTTTAGCACCGTAAGCAATGTTCGTCACAATAAAGAAGCATTTTTATTCATTCATTCGTTCATTCAAGCAATTGGCACTGCCCGAAGTGTGACTTGGTCTAGGACTAGACTCGTCGCATTACCTTAGGTTCATCCCTCTCTCCAAAATTTACCTACTCAATATTTTTCATTCTTTTGAGAAATATCCCTTAATGGGATCATATGGGATTTCATCCATGGTTTGGCAATACAGTAGTTATTTGAGGAGGGAAATAGAGTAGTTTATGAGGGAGTAAAGTAAAACACTGTCTTACGAGTAACAATGTTGCCGCCCGAGTTTAACGGGGGCGGTTTTCACAGGCAAAGTGCTTTATTCCCGAAATACACACACAATATTTCCCCCCTAACTATAAGGGTAAATAAATTCACATTACAGGAATAATATTACATTTGCACGAAAAACACGATTGTAAGCACAAGCTTATTCTTCATTGTATTGTTTTGAATAAAAAAACCCAAGTCCTTTTTGTCTCAAGAGCGTCCTCCTCCGTTCCGGTATTTGTAATCGCCTCTAACCAGCTGTTAGCGTCTGCATTCGTTGAGCTGAAACATATTTGCAAGTGTGCGTAGAAATTTGAAGGCCCTTCATTTTTTAATTATTGATTTTAATGTTATTCTTATGCGTTCACTTTTTCTACCACCGGGAGAAAAAGTAATCACTACACTCCCGTTGATAGATAATAATTATTTGTTTGTTGAGTGAGTAAAGTACAACATTGTCTCACAAGTGAAAATGTTGGTGCCCGAGTTTGCAAGGATGACAATATTCTCGAGGGAAAGAATGTGCTTTACTTTCAAAATACTCACAACATTTTCCCCCCACCTGCAATAATAAATACCAAATCTTTTAAGATGTACTTCATTTATAATATGAGTATTTAACAATCAATATACATTTTGTTTAGATCTGAAATTAGTGCCTGCAACTGAGTAGTAACTACCATTCACGCACCGGCGATCAGCTGACGGAAATTTTTTGTTCGGAGAATTTTACTTGTACTTTGACAACCCAAGGAATACTCGTGCCAGATTTAAAGTATCTGTTTGGCTAATCGGGATTTTGATTAGGATCCGTACACCTCAGTGAGTGAGTGAGAGTCAGTGATTTACACATAGGGTCCTACTATTTAGTTGTTTGGATTTTTAAAACCGAAAATGACTTACTACTTTAGTTGAATAAAGTTATTATGATAATTTATAAAAGAAAAAGAAGATGACGTTTAAGGTATGAATCTAAAATTAATCTCTATTTGAGACAAACTAACTACGTAAAAAATTATCTTAATATGAGGCATGATATTATTTCCAAAGACAAAGGACTTCATTGCTATAACGTACGTTTATTCATTATTGTGCATTAGAACGTTCATCGATATACTTTAGTATTCCGCTTGTCATCAAATACAGTGGTGTAAAACAAGCCTTTGAAAAGAGCAGTCGTTTTAAGATAGTGTTGATTGAATGTAAATATTGGGACAAGGGTTCTCCTAAAACTGAATATCCAATCAAGCTGTAAACTCAATATTAATACAAGTTTTATAAAGCAAAAAATTCCAATTTTACGTTTTGAATGTATTTAGTATTATTACAAATTTATTTTAATACTAGCATTTTAAAACATGATCACTTCCAACCGATGAATCTCAAAACGCCTAAAGTATTAAGTAAAGCTGCAACATATTGATGCAAATTTGTAATTTTTTCATCGGTTGAGTCAGGTTTTAAGATGTAAACCACGTGTTCCTGAACCTAAGAAACGTGAAACTTTGTACACACACAAAATACATGGAAGCCCACATTTAAAATTATTCTCCGACTTTAATCACAGGGAATGGCAGAAATAGACGATTCTCTTGTGTGCACATAGTTAAGCACTGGTGTGGACGAAGGAAACAGGAAACGTGGTGTACTCAATATCATATTTGAACAGTGGTTCATCGAACATTATAAATTTAAGTTTGAGTAAATAATAAATTCCATAATTAAATAAATGTAAATACATTTTAAAAATTGTGACATTGTTTATGGAACGCTACATTAGTTTCACCCACTTCTTTTGATCAATTCAACATCCAATCAAAAGCCTAAAAAGCATTTGAGGTATGTTAGAACGCCCAGAAAAAAATATGAGAATTTGACAAGCCTTGCTGACAAGCCCTCTTCATCCCATGCAAGTAAATACTACTGCTTCTAACTCCGTCCGTCTTCTAACACTCCATCAAAACTCTCGGGGTTATACCTGAAAAGGATCTGTCTTTCTAAACTCATATCACCCTCACTACACGGCGTGATGTTGGTAGACTGAGAGGTCTAAGCCGATTCTGAACTTTATTTCCAGAATATTCCAAGTCACAGCTCGTACGATCATTGGTCCTCCCAGTTTTCAGCTAGTGTTTCCCTGCATACGGGAACACTAACTCTAAGGAGGAAATGGCAAGATTACAAAGAGTTCAAAACTCTGAAATCAGGTTCATTTACAGCCTGAGGTATTTGATCACGTTTTATCCTCTCTAGAAACTGCTAAAATGATCCCTATGGCAGGGAACTGACCTGCTGCATGGTTCACAAAGTGCCCATGCTGGGTGAGCCTCGGTACCTCTGCGAGAGGCTCCAATGCCGAGATCAAGTCTCTAGCCAGAGAACGCTCCAACAAATCACTCCACTTCCCCAAGGTGAGTTTGGAGGTTGGAAGGCGGGGGTTTTCGTACCTCGGCTCGCAGCTGTGCAACGGCCTCATCAAGGCAACACACAGGGGTTCGCACAACTATTTCAGTTTCAGGTCTGCAATAAAATGGTCTAAAACATACTGTAAATATTGTACATTATTAAGTTAGGTCAGTTTGTGTTAAGATAACTCGAGTCGGTTTTTAAAACATCCTTTATGAAAAAACACGCTTATAAACAACAGCCTTTTTATTTATTTATTACTCATTATATTTAGGGTATGTGTAATTGTAAAGCAGCAAATCAATGCGGCAGTGCGTAGATATGATTTAATAAGTGAGATTTAACGATTTCATTTATGGGCATCGTAATTTTTTTATAGCCAAAGACTAATGGCACCTGATCGATAGAGATAACACTGATATTGATGTTGAGGCCAGTGCGATCGGAAAGGCGCCACCGCCGCCGAGAGCGCCCATGTGATACATCTTGGAAATTGTGGAAATTGTGCAGCCCGGCTTGGCGGCCACAGTAACATATCTCTTCGATCTTTGTTGTACAACTTTATAGCCTGCCGCATTTCACTTTTTTAATCTCCATGTGTGAGGTCTAAGATGAGCTATGGTAATGCATTAGGTTAATTATTGATAGGGGTTAGCGAGTAATCATTTTTGAGTCGAATTTCGAAATTCTCGTTTGAGCTTCGAACTTTATGTCGAGTCGAGTTTTTTTAGTAACAAGATAATAGTTTCCTATTTATATATATAATTATCATGTTAAGAATAATAATAGTTATTCATATAAAATTTAATACTGTAATGTTCTTCAACATAGAGGAGTACATCAAATAAGAGCAAGTATATCAAATAATACAAACCAAATTAAGACAACTTGAAACCTAAAATCTCTTAAAATGTATTTGGTTTTTTGTGTTTATTTATATTAACTAAAGCTCAGGCCATCTTAAATATATGCTTTCATTAATCCTAACTCAATGTTTAATTTAAAAATCAGTCCACATGTTTTCTCAAGTTGACAAACAGAAGGAACAAGAACTTACCTCAAATTCTTGAAAGCAATAAAGTGGTATAAATCTACTGATATCGATAACGTAAAAAAACGACGGGAATAACTAATCGGCTCGAAATTTGAACATTTTTAGAAACTTCGACCCAGTTCTAATAGTGTAAACTCGGCTCGGAAAAAACTTGATACTGGATTCTCGTTGATGGAAAATCTAGTACTTAATCTAGGTTTTACTAAACCATTTATTAATTTTACAAATACTCGTAATCTATTTTTGAATGGCAAGTTTTTTAGGTGAGGAGATTATTATTGTTTCCTTTCTTTTTTGGGCTACACTTATCTCAATATAAGATATCTTTTGGGGCTTTGCCAGATGATAAAAACATACAGATCACACGAAACAAACATGGACATGGATAAACAAACAAATCACACACATGGACAAACACACGTACATTAAAGCGTCCCAAAGTCCTTCCCGTCGTTTCGAAAAGCCGCGGGATAAAAAAAGCCTCGCTTTATCAAGAGTTGAGTTGATTAAGAAACACGGGCAGAACGACGAACCACGACTGAAGTCGACTGAGTTGTGGTTCGTCGTTTTGCGTAACCGACTCAACCCTTGATAAAGCGAGGCGTTTTTTTGTTTAAATCCTTCGCGGAACGTCAGGAAGGACTTAGGGACGCTTCAATGTACGTGTGTTTGTCCGTGTGTGTGTTTCGTGTGATCTGTATGTTTTTTATCATCTGACAAAGATCAAAGGATATCTTATTGAGGTAGGTGTAGCCCACAAAAGAAGGAAATAAATACTCGTATGTTAGTCAAAGCTGTTTCATACGCTCAGAAAAATGTACAAGCGCCGGTAAGTTATGAATTATTCACTACATCGACTGTTTTATTTTTGTACATCGAATGAAACGTTTTTGTGTAAGAAGCTTTAACATAATCCCCTTTATTATAAATGTATACTGATGAACTTAAACTTTTCTGTAGGTACTATAACAAATGAAAATATTTTAAAGATTTTTTCGCGGTAACTACAGAAGGTAAAACAATTCTTAGTCATTTGTATTGTAACCAATATACAACTCTATATTATTGTAGAGTCAATGAATTAAGCATTTTCGTCTCTTATCGTAATTTTAATTCTTACGAATACAGCTGGAACACGTTTTTCAAACAGTTTTTTTTTTCAAAAACGCCTTAAATACCTTTGACAGAAAATATGCTTGTTTTATTGATGGGAGGCTGCAGATGAAAATCCCCGCATCTTCCTTATAGAAGTAAAGAGTTATGTGACAAAAATGTAATATTTATTTAATTTGCATTGTATTTCAGTGATGTAAAATAATGTTTCTGAGTATAACAATTTGTGAAAGGGTCTCTAAATTACCTACTTCTTCCTAAACGAAGAACTTATTAAAGAAAGTTTATCCCCCCGAGCCATTTAAGCAACATTAGTAACAAAGCCTCTTTCGATTTGATTGATAAACGATTCCATCTTTTCTTGAAATGTAATTTCTTAGAAATTCAAATTAATTATTGGAACCTCTTTCCATTTACAAAAACGTTTTAAGTATGAAGTTTTTAATAGTTCTAATTTTTAATGCCAATCTAAAGGAGTCCGAGACAACAGTACAGAAGCCCAAAATGTGCGAAGAGCACATTACAGATTGTACTATCGTTGAATCGTTTGTCAAATGAAACGATCTGTGCTGATAAATGTCCTTAGAAACTGGAACGCGCAACTTTTATTGATACACTCTCCAATGTGATTCGAACTCAGCAGTTTAGGTGGATAATTTAGACATTTAAAAAAATAAATACATTTATTCAAAAATCAGTGATGGCAAATATCCACAAAAACCAAAGCATTGAGATATTTCAAAATTTAGGTCATTAATTTTATACAATTCATATATTTGCTGTATTTAGCAAGGAATTGGTATCGTAGTAACAACATAAGGTTCAGTTATAAAATTAAATCCGTGATTACGTAACTTTTAAACACATTGGTGCCGTAGTATTGCACTCTGTCCAATTTCAAAGTATGGAAGTTTTTTTAGCAGAAAAATTATTTATTGAGGCTTTTTTGTAATTACAATAAATGAAAAAAAAATATTTCGAACTGCTCAAGTAAATGTTATCGTTAATGACGAAAATTTTAAAATTTGTGAATCCTCCAATTTAATTATTCAGTCTTATTATTTATTTTAAGACAAAATGAACAGTTTAAGTAAACTCGTTGACATTTGTAACATTACAATTATGATTAAAATCACATATATGATACACGGTATTATGCTCCTTTATCTTACCATATTCCATATTCTTTTTTTTCTTTGGGGGAAAGAGAAAAGGTCTATCTAGTTTATTTACGAATAACTATGAACAATTTGATGACACTGCTTGCTACTTCTTCTAAATGTGAGAGTTTTCGAAAAATTGCTGTTTTTTAGTTTGCAAGGACGTGATTAAGCCACTTCAGTTCACCTGAGCCATTGAATTTTAGATCTTTTATCATTTGATCTTTTTGATTCCCACGATCCATAACCTTTGCACCTCATTCTTTTAGTGATTTAAAGACAAAATTGCCTGTGGCCTACATGAATTTATCCATTGTAAATCTTCAATGATTTAATAAATCAAAAAAATAATCTGAAAACTCACCAAATAGTGTTTTAAAATGTGAGTGTTAAACAAACTTTAATTACTCAATTAAAACAATTAGTAAAGTTCTAAAGTAAATTACTTACTTTATTCTTGTCTCTACAATAATATTCCTGTTTGTAGAGAAATATATACTTATTAGTATAGTTACAAATAAAAAAATATATATATATTTTAGTTCAATAATCGCTGATTTGTTTTTGGCGATCTCGAGGTGAAGGCAGATCGATTCAATGAAAACTGAAATTGAAGTCTTATAAAATGTAGGAATACAATTGAAAATCTAGTGTACGTTTTAAATATGTGTCTCACAATATTGAACACACTATCTAAAGTCAGTTCATAGCAGGGAAATTTTAAAAACGTCAAGAAAATTATTTTATTCTGCCACATTAGTAATGCAACCATGTTGGGTGTAAATAGAAAGGTTGCGAGTCAAGTTTATTATTGGGTTTCAAGCATCATGTACCAATATATTTCCAGTGAAAACGTTTCTTACCTGAAGACAAGACAAAAATAAATAAAAGAAAGTTTCAAAGCCCATTAGTGACAAAGCCTCGGCTCTTGTTTGATTGATTTAGGTTGCAAACGAATTAAACCTTTTTCTGAAATGTTTTATTTCTGTAATTGGCCTGATTCAAATATTTAAGTTCCTCCTGTTTAATAGGAACAAATACTACTAATGATTTTCATTTCTCGATATCTTTTTGTTAAAAGTGAAAAGTTTTAAGAGCTGAATAGTTTAAAACGCATTCATATAAACCTAAGGCTCTAACGTTAAACAAATTAAAAAAGGTATTTTCAATTCAAAATCACTTTTGCACAGACGATTCTCAAGTACGCTTCATTGTTTCCATCGTTGGTGATTTCCTTTGTTCAAAAATTAATAGACACTTCAAAACAAACGATTGCATTATAAACTAACTACCATTTACTTTGTAAATTATTCCTGTGGTCAGCAAAGTCGGGACTGCATTAGTGAGGCAGGACCCTTGTTATTTGATATTCCATGACAGGGAGGATATGTTAATGAATATCACGGGTGTAAAATCAAATTGCAAATATGACGACAGTTTGCATTGCTAGATTCTGCCATTACATTATGTTGATAACTCGGCGTTGCTCGGGCTGAGAAGGGCTGGTGTGTACACCGAATGAAAATTAAAAGAACAGTCAAAATTCTGGTACTTTTATTATCTCAGATTGTCGGTCAGCAAAGTCTTTTAAAAGATCCGTCGGTCAAAAGTTGAATGAAACATCAATGGATTAAGTGACAATATGTAAAGGTTTACGTTATAAAAATAATTTTTCAACATCGACATGACCTATTTATAAGTAGAATAACGGCACTTTCTTTATTCAAGAATCAAATATTATTTTACTGTTTTATAACAATAACTAACTCTTAAAAAAAATCTCATACCAGTCGGTGAATTGAAAACCAAGGGAAATTAATCAGAACAATATCTATATTATTGACTCGAACAAAAAATAAAGCTTTTTATTGAATCGCATTGAATTGTATAGTTTGCAAGTTATTGCAATAACTAAATATTTTCTTGCCTGAAAATTGTTTAGTGGTGTTTTCCAAATGTTCAGAATGAATCTACAGATTCAAAAATAAAGGAAACTTCTGTATTCCAGATTTTACAATGGCATATTTGCATCAAAGGTTGTAAGCAGGAAACCATCTCATATTGTCTTGGGCATTTAAAATCGTTTATATTGACTACTGTAGGAAAAAGTTTTTTATACATGCAATCAGCTTAGAAAAATTGAAAACAAAACTAAGCTTAATACTAAGGCAGTTTAATCAAAAAATAACTTAATGAGCATTATTTATGTGAGGTCGGGTTTAAGAAACTACACTTTTCAAAAAATCTTTACTAACACCTTCTTTTTGTATGTACAAGATAATATCTACATTTTTACATATGTACATTACGGATCTCATATAATCAACAATTTTTATCTCTGTAGAATGATAGCGGCCAGCACACACAGGACACTGTACCGAGCACAGTCGGCGCTGGATGTGTGATGAGGCTGTCGCTCATCAGACATTACAGAGCTTGCCAGCACTCTCGTCCCTTTACCGCTGTCCGGTGAACAACTCTGAAAGGACAAAATTATGTTATCCTCCATTTAAATAATATTTTTCTCCTTTATTTAAAATCAACACAATCCCTATTTAATTAATATTTCTCTTAAAGAACGCTTTTATGTCCTATTAGATTAAATCACAGTCGGCTCTCGAAATGCCACGGGTATATGATTTCTGTTTGCGTGACGTATAGTTCGACTGAGGCATAGTTGGATTTACAGAATAAATTCTGGGTTAATTTCGGCTTACAGAGATTATTTGGGCTGATATATTATAGAGGTAAACCAAATGAAAATTCGGAGGTAAATAATAGAGACGTTGAAGTGGTTACACTCATTGACACGTTGCGTTGTGACGTTGACAACGGGTTTCGACTTACAGAGGTCCGTTAAGTAAACTACATCGACCACATAGTACAAATAGACAGAGCATCCCTATCTTAATAGCATTGCAGCAAATGAAGGAGGGGCCACCATATTCTTTCGGTATAGAAACACAAAACGACGCCTAAAACCGCGTAATCTGACAGTGCCCCTGTTTCAAATAACTCGTAGTTTATACTATTTAACATTGAGGATTAAGGTTGAAATTTTGCATGTGAAGAGTCCTTTAGATTTGAAAGCAATAGTATCAATCATATTACCAAAATAATTTTTGTTCTATTTTAAAAAATGATAAAAATTCAAAAGTTTTTATTCAACTTTTAAACATGACATGAAAAAAGTAGTAGGCTGCTACTTTTTTATTTTTTGGTCAGGTAAAATAAAAACGGTGGAAATTGTTGCTAAAGAGTTTAAGTTTTTAAATCATATTTTTTGAAAAAATTAGCTGCCGTAGATTGGTCGATAACTTAGTTATTGTGGGAGAGTTTATCTGTGCGGCGCCTGCATAAAAACAAAATCAATCCTAAACTGATTTTACAATAATGCAGTCGACTACAAAAATACAAATGTGGTATCAAATTAAAGGTCTGAACCTCACAATATCAATGGTACCAATTATAAATGGTTTAGAAGCAGTTTACGCATCATAGGAACGTTACAGTTGCATTCCGCGGCGGCAGCTTCTCTTAAAAAATGTCAGGACAAGCTTCTAGGTTATCGAATTTTACGATGTAAAAACTGCCTCTAAACAGTTTATAATTATTACCGTAGTGATTGTGAGATTCAGACCTTTAATTTTATACCCTATTTTTAATATTTTACGTAATTTGTTCCGCCATCTTGTCACCGACTAAGAACAATCTCTTGCTTCATCGCGCGCGGGCCTATGCTCCATCTATTTGTACTATGTGGTCGATGGTAAACTACGACTTATAGAGGCAAAGTCCATGTTTAATCCGAGTTATCTTCGAATTAGAGGTAATTTTCACGTTGCTTCAACTTGTGAAGGTAAAATATTACCGTCAAATTATTTTGAGTTACGCACGGTTTTTATATCAACTTACAGGTTTTTCATAGGAGAATCGGAAACAATTCGAGTTATCAAGGATTTCGAGTTACTGAGGTCCAAGTTACCGAGAGTCGACTGTATCAGTTAGCATTAGTTGATTATTTTGATTCTGTGTTATTACTTTATTTAGATAAATTTAAGTGTAAATTAAGTAGATTTTAAAGATCTAAATTTAAATTTAAGTAGATCGATCATATTGCTTTAGATAAATAAAAATACCCCCGCTGCAGCAGAACTGCATAATCAGCGAATTTCAAATACAAAAGAGTATATTTCAATCACACAAAGCGAGATTTTAATGTTTTTTTAAGCTCCGTAAGGGAATGATGACATAGGGAATGATTATGCAGGTTTGCTGTAACAGGTATTGTATTGCAGAAACTTACAGAACTGACAGTATCATAGTCATAGTCAAAACTCCATTTTTGCACATGTAGTACAATAAATAGCGTCACAGTCATTGACATAAATAAAAAGAGGATAAATACAAACAACATAAATATTGTATTTGAGAGGTGGAAAGTTCTTCCAATAATTAAAAAATTTGTCTTTAAGATAATTTTAAAGATTTTTTTAGTTTTCAGGAGGGCTCATTTAATTTTTAGATGTTTTGAAATATATTTCAAAAATGTGTTTACTACGTATGACGGTTTTTCTCAAAAATTTTTTTATCCGTAGTCCTGGAACACTAAATTCCTTCCTCTAGTATTATAGGAACACGTTAGTATCCTACTATCAACATTTTAATTTAATTTACTTCAATCCGTATAGTTTCACAAATGCATTGGCTGTATACTGTACAAGGTTTTATTTGTTTAAAGTGTTCCCTTGCTGCCTCATTCATTTTTAGTTTGAGATCATCCAGATAGCTTGTTTTTGTTGTTTTAAAATATTTTCTAATTTTTTTTTGTGGGCCAATACAGTGCGATATAAAATGATATAAGGGAATGTATGTGAGCAAAATATATATTATTTAAAGTTTTCAAAACACAGTATCGAGTAAAGATATGGTATTGGATGGAATAGTTATCTCAGTTGTTATCGCAAGGGCAATAAAACTGTCAATCTGTGGTTGGGAGTTCGGACCCTTCGGAAACTGAGTTGCTGGTTAAATTATTATTCGAACAAATTTTAATTTTCCATCACTTCGACAAAATTAAAATACAGTGCATATTTGATATTTTAAAAATTAAAATTACTTGATTTTATAGGTAGGAAGAATTATTGAAGCTACAATAATTTCAAAATGGACCATGACACTGTTGTTTTACCCATTCCAATTATTGTTAGACAGGCTACTAAAAAGATTTAAAGTTGATTAATTTAGCACTTTGGTAGAAGGGTTTTCCGCTATAATATGTCTATTGAAACCACTATAATTAATGTTGTAATATTTTAAATCCAAACACCTCTATATAGACATATTTACGCATAATTATTCACAAAGAAGATAATTACGTCCGTCCTGTTGATTAGTATTTTGATATAAAATTAGCATTCTTACAAAAACATATTTGCATTAATGTAAATTTGTGACTGATATAATTCATTGACCTTACCACCAAATTAAAAGTACATTATTGTTATAATTATTTATAAAATAATTTTTTGATTAAAAAATGTAAAGATAAAGTATAAAAATAAACATTTTCGTAGATCACATTCAAAGGAGTTAGGTAAAATGTTTAACAAGAAGGTTTAGCGAGTATATCCAGTATTTATTTAATGATGATTCCTAAGCGTAGTAAAATACAATGACTGCAAAGAAATATGAGTACAGTTCGTGTGGACGGTATTGCGACAAACACAGGAAATGCATAACAGAACACGGACGAATGAACATTGTACCGGTTAAGCCTTTTTTGGTTTCCACACAAATAAATGATTCAAACACAAGTTCAAGTTCTTTATGGCAAAATATTGATTGTAAGAGCCACAACATTATATCTTGTCCCTCGTCCATTTCCATTATCGAATGAGCCACAAGTAACCATTGAAGGAGGCTGCCGGTTTGGCTCTGTGCCGACTTGGTGCTTTAGGCAATCGGCGTTGTCCGGAATTGGACTAGTTTTGAGACTGATTCTCTATCCTGTTACCTTAGCTATATCTCTCCTTCCGACATGTAGTTCAACCCAATCGATCGTACTGATTAGGAACTAAATATGAGCACGACTTTTACATATATGACCATCTGCCTTTCTAACCGGAGCTTTAGTAACTGAATATCTCGCCATAATGTTACAAGGGCGAACATGTACTTCGCAACATGTGCCGTAAGGAAGATGAGATACTAAAGCAGACCCATTGTAGTCATCCGATTACGACGACAACCGTCAGAAATGAAATTGAAACATTTCGATAACTACCAATAACCGAAATAGAGGTCAAGTTCATTATTCAATTCCCTCAGCAAACATACCGTGATATAATAAAACGTTATACAACTAAGCTAAACCATGAAGCCCACCTAACCAAAAACTAAATAAAATCGTTACTAGCATAAAATTACTAAACAAACTATCCTTGTTTTTCATCATCCACCCTCTTTACTATCGGTAAGCAATTACCATATATTTTCATGGAATGAACATGACAAAACAAACGATAAATTCGATGGAGTTGTATATTGAGGTTTGACCAACAAACAATTTATTTCGAAGTTCGACTATCGGTAGATCATTCGATATTGTTTTCTCAACGACTAGAATTTGAAATCTATCGTCTGCTACAGGAACGAACAGCAGAAGATCAGATATGAAATTCGTACCCTAAATATCAAGTTCAAGTTCATTATTGATTATGTTGACATATACACTACATATGCTAAGTCATACAAAGCTTCATTAAAATCTAATAATAATTCCCTTAGAATATTCAATATTTAAATATGCAACGATTAGCAATCAAATAAATAAGTCTAATTTCTATTGAAAATTAAAATCATTAAGTATGTAGCATGCCTTAACAATAATTTTGCTCTTCAACTTTTTCCTAGATATGCAACAATCATACTCTTCTTTTAAACTCAGGGGCAGACTGTTAAATAATTTTATAACTCAGTATTTTAAATGTTTTTGTAAAAATGATATAGAATGAGGAGGTATACCAAGAAAACATCTACGATTACTTCTTGTTTCATAACCGTGAGAAGGAAAAAGATTTTGAAACAGAGGGAAATTATTGTGAAGAAATGACAAAGTTTCAACATTATAAATGGAAGGAAAAGTAACAATTTTGTTTTTGATGAAGTCTGAACACGATGCTATTAAAGATATTAAGTAACTTACAGAGTTGTCGACGTCCAGGGTCCGGCCGGTACATCTAGCCGTGTACGGACCCAGACAGGCGGCGTAGGCTATGGCGTGGGGGATGTAGCTCTGGTCCACCGTCCCGCTGAACAGCTGGAGGGCCATCGGACCTGAAACGGGTAAATAACATGAATTTTCGGCATACAGTCAAAGCTCTTGATTCTTGATTTTTCCCTTTATTTTCACTAAAATTTCTTACATTTTCCTGACTTTTCGCAATTGCCTTTATTGTATTTATTTATTTATTTATGTATCTTATCTTCGGTCAGTGGAATCTTATATACTCGGTAAAACATCGACCTGAGGGCGGCAGTCTTGTATTCGGATGTATGTATTTGTTATCTTTCGTAGTGTTCGTCTGTGTGGGTTTCCTTAAGATATCGAATTCAAGGTGATCCTTTATTCTTGTTAATGTTAGATCAAAACGATCGTCATTTTCGGAATCAGCGTAAAATTCTACAAGCGTTACAATAAAAAAAATCATAGCTCATAGGTCCAGTGATCGCTAACGAACCCGAAGTTCGACCTTCGGTAGATCGTGCGATATTGTTTGAAAGACCAGTTGTTGAAAAACAATGCATTCGTCTGCTATAGGAACGAACGACAGAATATCAGTTGTGAAAGTCGTAACGGGCCGAGTGGGGCTTAAAAGTCAGAAAACTCAATAATAACTCAATAACTCATTTATTCAGCCAAATTTATAAAGTACATTGCATTAGCCAAGTCATAATATGTACTTTAAAATTAAAGAAAACATCTCTCAAAATAAACCCTTAAAGTCAATCCATTACAACGTTAAGTGCTAAAAAGGTCCGTCGGTGAGAAACTTACGGACACTGTAGTAGCACCTTTGCACAATAAAAGACTTAAGGTGCCTTTTAAAGCTTTTTGAGTCGCTTAAGGATTTGAGATGGTTTGGCAAGGCGTTATAAAGTTTAACGGCATTGAAAGAGAGATGTTTTTGAAAGGAAGTTGTAGAATGTGGGGGTACTCTCAAGCAAGAACGATTAGGAAGTGGATAGGTATGTGCAGAGCTGCTTTGAAACTGAGATGAGTTTAATTTGAGAAAATCCAGTGCTTCCAAGATGTAAATTGAGGGAAAAGTCAGAATTCTTGACGAAACGAAGGACCCTTTGCAGGTCTGTCTACTAGCAAGGCCAAAAATGATGCGGATAGCTTTCTTCTGCTGCCTAAAAAGAAAGATGCTTCAAGAGTTCACACCACCCCAAATCGCAACAGCATTTATCAAGTACGCAAAGATTACACCATAATAAGCAGTCAGAAGGACATCCTGATTACAAAATTTTGCAGTTGACGTAAAAGAATTATCCCCGAACTGACTTTCCTGCAGACAGCACTAATTTGTGGATGGAATTTCAAATTTTCGTCCACCAGCAAACCCAAATATTTGATTTGAGCAGTGGCTCAAGCGATGGCTCAAATGAATTACCTTGGGCAAAAACAGGAACGTCCTCGCCCCCGTGGGTGGCCCACTGGCGGGGCACGGCGCTGGAGTGGACGGCGTTCTGGGTGTCCCCCGTCCCGTTGCCCGGGACCGACCTGGGACTGGAGTACCCGGGACCGTTGGAGTAGAGCAGCGTCGAGTACGGCAGACCGTCCACATCCGACATCCTGGAGTCCGTACCTTCAAAACGCATATTTCCCATCACTGAGTAGTAAAAACGTTTTTCATCGTACTAACACAGAAACATCTGTTTTCAGTTCCTTTGTGTTGGCTCGAAAGTTACCCATTGCCGGCCTAGGCCGGATAAACTTTTTCCGGCCTAGGTCGGATAAAACGGAAGTGAACAATCAGCTGATTTGCAGCAAACCGACGTTTAATGCTTGTTTATTGGTGGTTTATTGGTTTCTTTTTAGAGGAATGTAGTGGCAGCACTGCATCCGTAACAAATGTTTGTCCTGTTTGTTATAGGTTAGGTTTGAAGGTTTGAGAAGTATGTTGATGCAAGGACTACGTTATGATTGAAAGTATGTTTTTGTCTGCGTAGTATGATGAAAAATATCGTACATTACACGGCCGGGAAGTTTCTGGATACAACTATGAACTGCGTAGTATGATGCATGGATACAACTATGAAGTAATGGCTTTTTTACTCCTGGGAACCTTAAAACGAAAACTTATCATGGTCTTGGACTTAGGTCTTACAATGACACCTACGGTATGAGCTTTTTCCCCACAGGGGAAATTCGCTAAAAGGAAAAAAACCTAAATAAATAAATAAATAAATAAATCTTTATTTTTCTGCACATTACATATTTCATATTATAAATAACAACAAAATAATATTATTTTCAAACAATAAAGAAACCAGGCTGACCATACTACTACTAGATTTTTGCAGAAAAAATAGGGCCCCTAGGACGTAATGTCCGTTTAGGGGTTCCACCACAGAATGAAATTTACTAGAGTTAAACCAGAGTCCAGAGCAAAAGAAACAGACATGCTTTAAATAAAATAAATAAACACATAATCCTTCTATAAGTTTTAATCCTACACTCCCTACACCATAGGTTCATAAAAGAAAACAATAAAGGCTCAAATTACAATGTATTACAACTAATTCTACTACCACCACCATCACTACTGCTACTACTACTACTACTACTACTACTTCTACTAATACTACATTATTACTACCAATACAAATAATACAAAAAACAACATAAGCAACCAAAGGAATATATGCATAAGCTCATAAAACTATCGCTTTTATTTTAATTGTGGTGTAACTGTAAATCAGAATTTACTGCATTATACCTATCAACTCTTCAACATCATTGACAGATATTAACCATTTTCTTACTTGCTTGAGAAAAAGTGTTTTGTTCTGTACCGCTTTTATACTGCTAGGAAGTTTGTTAAAAATTCGTGGTGCAATAAAATAAAATGTATGGGTAAAAAAGGTAGAATTTGGTCTCGGCACATTACACAAACCTGCATTTCTTAGTCTTAGCTTTTAGTCACTTCCTTCACAATCAGAACTTAAATTCCCGTGAAAGAGTTTAATTACTTTATATAGAAAAAGTGATCTTAGAGGAAATACATTCAATGTTTTAAAGCACGGATCTGAAGCTTCATACTTGTTTCTTCTACAAATAATCCTCACAAACATTTTTTGAAGGGTGACTATTGATCTTAAGTTAGTTATATAAGTGCCTCCCCAAAAAACTATCCCATATTCAAGTTTGCTGTTCACCATGGCAAAATATAAGCTTCTTAAAATTTTTATTGGACATATGTTCTGTAAAAAATAAAAAAGTCGAATAGTAGCCATTATTTTTGATTTCAATTTGACTAAATGTGATTTCCAATTAATTTCGCTGTCCAGTATAAGCCCCAGATATTTTGTACTGTTACTTGCATTAATTATTGAGCAATTTTTACAAGTAATATCTTGCAGTATACAAGTATCACATTTGTAAAGCACCTCATTAAAAATTAAACTTTTTTGTCTCAAAGAAAAATTAATCACCTTCGTACAACTTACCAAGTATCGGGTTCCCTCTCGGAGTAGAAATTCCCCCCAAGGTCATGACGTGCGAGTGGTCCGAGGTGACGACGATGAGCGTCTGTGATTGGTCGATCATCGACAGCACTGCCAACAGCGCGGCGTCCAACATCAACGTCTCCTCTAGGGCTCGGTACGGGTTGTTGTAATGATGGGCGTGGTCTATCCTCCCACCTTCAAAGCAGATAACCATATGAAAAATATATTTAAAATACATTAAAAATAGCTTAAATGTGTTTGGTATACATTTTCTCAATATATTTTGCATCATACATTTTTAATATGACATCTGTATAGTTAAAGTGTATTGCTAAATATAATCAAATTATATGTAGCACATTTATATATTACAATAATCGGTTACATAAATAGTATATTTTAAATATTTATTTCAAATATATACAAAAAAGTTAACATTTAATTAATATATTTAAATAAACGTATTCTTCCTACTATAAATGTATTAAATGTACACTGAAAATATAATATATATGGATATATATTGAAAACTTACATTTTTTATGTTTTACTTTTATGTTGATAAAGGAGTCACACGGAGTATGATGCTTTAGATATTTTATGGAAGCAAAATGGTTTCTTACCATTAATATTTTCGGACCAACCAAATAATTCTCATGTGGTCATCTCTAAGAAAAGTGATCGAGACCCAAGATGCCTTACGCATTTACCTACTTCGATACTTATTTCCTCTTCTCTTCACTCCTCATGCGTTTCGGAACGTCAAAGACATGCCCTGCGTCTTTGGGAATGGCATTTCGATGGTACACATCTTGGTCAGTAAAAGGAACTAGATTACGACTACTTTATGTACTAATTATAATAATCATTCGGTTAGTAAATAGCTTTTAAATATAATCTTGCTACTAATCTTACTTTCGACGAAAAGGAAAAATCCTTGTGGATTCCTGAGGAGGATGCTGAGGGCCTTGATGACCATCTCGACCAGGGAGGGGTCCCCGGAGGGGCCTGTCTCTCTGTCCGCCTCAAACTCCATGTGCGAGTAGGAGAAGAGCCCTGGGAACACGAAATATTTCAATATTGTCTCTCTGTCCGCCTCAAACTCCATGTGCGAGTAGGAGAAGAGCCCTGGGAACACGAAATATTTCAATATTTCATTTAATTTATTTTACACAATCGTACAAGGACTTGGCCCCACCAAGTTATGTAATAGTTATTTGTGTGTTGAGAGAGGGTAAAGTACAACATTGTCTCACGAGTGAAAATGTTGGAGCCCGAGCTTTGCGAGGGCGTTAATTTTCACGATGCTGACAATGTGCTTTACTCTCGAAATACGCACAACATTAAATTTGCTGGCTTAAGTGATAAAGTAAACATTTTAGCCAGTCATTATTCATGACTAGCAAGTTTTAGTCAAAGTGATAAATATATTAAAATTTTTATAGCTTTGACCAAACATTACGAATAAAATATATCCAGAGGTAGTCAATCTGTTCATTCTTAGTGTCCAGGTTGGGTCATTGGATTCGATTTGGTTGTCAGGTTAGGTTAGTTTTATGTTAGGTTAGGTTAAATTAGGCTATGTTAGATGAGGCTATTTAAGGTTAGGTTAATCACAATGACCAAACTCAGGTAGATATAATAATGTCTGGATAAAGTGATAAATTAAGCCTAACTTGTTACTTTGACCAAAATTGCTAGATATTATTCATAACGGCCGTTATTATTAATAATAACTGAATTATTCACTTTGGCAGTAACATAGGTACTTTATTCACTTCGCTTTTATTCACACATAGCGATTGCACTACTTCTTATGCTGTTTTGGTATTTTCCAACGTGAGCTCCCTGCAGCATTCGCAGCTTGGGAGGTGGACCACACATTGCTCGTCCAACAGCGGATGAGTTACGATCCACACTAAACTTGTTACTTACTTGTTACTTGTAGTTTCCATCCGTTGGCTCGATGAGTGTTGGATAGGTCAAAGTGCTGTTGATTCCGCCACAATAGGGTATGGTTGGTTGGGAGGGGAGGGGGTCAGAGACCTACACAGGGGATACATTGCTTGAGGTGTTCTATAAACAGAACACCTGTGCACCACAGTGTTTTTTATGGTGCCTCTCACAGAATAAATACAATGCAAAATCAGATAATTTTTGAGTGTGGCTTTACATTTTTGTCATTAATTATGGTAGAAATAAGGTCTGGCAGCATATGATAAAATTTCAAGCCGGCGTAAGAGGTTCTTTTTCAAAAACTGTGAATCTATGAAAGGTGGAAAATTTAGATTTGAACCGAGTGCTGTGAGTGTGAATTCTTTGACTTTAGTTCATTATTTTTGATTCCTAATATACATTACAAGGTCATAAAAATATAGTGCTGGCACGGTCAAAATACCTAGGCATATGAAATAGTTCTCGCAATGCTCCCAAGGAGCAAGCCCAAAGAAGATCCTTATGGCCTTATTTTGCCGGGTAAAATTTTTCCTTAAATGAGTTTTGTATCTCTCCCCCAATAAGGCGATGATGGTGTACCTACATGATATTAGATTCTAGTAGGCTAATGTAAACTATCTAAGAAACATTCAAATTGCAAAATTTACTAACTCTTCTCAACACAAACAATAGATTTTGATTGTCTTATTATTTTGACCGAAACTGCTAGATATAAAACATAACCGGATTATTGACTTTGTCTGTAACACATCCACTGACCCAGGAGGTGGTCTGTGGAGGCGGCGTCCACGGCGTCCATCTGCCCCTTGTTCCAGACGTAGTGCGCTGTCAGCCCTTTCTTCCGCTTGTCCCGGATCCACTCGTCGATGAGGTTGCGGCCGTCCAGTCGTCGTCCTTCCTCCGTCAGCGTCTCCGGGTCCCGGGCCGCCTTGGGCAGCCAGTGGCGCCGGCCCCCGCCCATCACCACCTGCATAGAAAACTCAATTAATCACTTGTAGCCTGAGTAGGCAGAACGACTTCAACCAAGCCGCAGTTACACTCCTGGGCTTTGTCATCTACCCGATGCTGTCCTGGAAGTGCCATAGAGAACATCTGCCAGAAGCTAGCGAGAGTCGCCTTCCTATTGCGTAGACTTTAGCCTATACTTAAGGAAGGAAGATTACCTTCTAACCGTATATCACGCTCTCTTTCATTGCCACTTGGCTTATGGTATCCAGCTTTTAGTCACGCTTCACCAGGCTGTGATGTTATCCTGAAGCTCCAGAAACGGGCGGCCCGTATCATTTCTGCTGCAGGTTGGAGAGAGCACTGTAGACCCATTTTCCGGAGATTAGGTGTGCTGACCTTTTACGGACAATACGTTCTGGGCAACCTTATGTATGTGCATGGCAACTCTCAACTTTTCACTCAAAGAAAGGAAGTCCAATCCTACAACACGCGCTACAAGGATAACTTCGATATCGAATACTCCAGACTTGGACTGAGGAAGGACAGTTTCCCGAAGATCGGCCTCAAGATTTACAACACTTTGCCCAAAGACATCCGCAACCTAAAGTTTGGTGCGTTCAAAAAGAAAATAAAAGACTGGTTGATACTGCTGGCACCGTATTCCATAAGTGAGGTTTTCGATTCAAACAAGGACGCAATCCTGTCTGAGTAAGTTGTCGAAATCTTGTACATAACAGTGTTTACGTTTTTACATTTCTTTTCTCTATTATATTAAGTGCGACACAGTCTTTCTGGATATCTCCAGTCTGGTGACCTATCTGGTTATCTGAGTTAGGGTGATAATAAGGTAATAAGGTGCAACCATCCCAGTCGGAAAACATATTCGGCGGTATCCTAAATAAAATAAATTAATTAAAAATGTCTTTATTTATTCAGCGATTTTCAGTTACAACTGCTTTTCAAAATAACTTGCATCAATACATCTTATTCTAATAATATATATATTCAAAATAATGTTTTTTTTGCTTCCAGGAGCCAAAAAACGAAAAGTTGTCATGGCCTCGGGCTTAGGTCTTACAATGAGACCTACGATCATAGCTTTTTCCTTTAAGGAAATTCGCTAAAATGTGATCAAATAGCAGTACAGAATAACTATGGAATGTTGTAATTATGTTATATTGCCATGTATATCAAAACATATACATTCTTATATAATTTGTATGGTATAAGTGTTATGTCTCAATATATTATTTATCGATTCATCGGTTATAAATACATAAAAAGAAAAAATAATTTTCAAACTTCGTATACACTTTATTAATTATATTTTACAAAAATAACTATTAGCTGTGCTTTTCGATCTACGTTTGCTTTAACAAACAGCCAAAAAGGTGCTAATTATCAAATTATTAGACTGGTTTAGCTAATTTCGAAAGCTGTACAACAGCAGAACCAAATTGACCATGAATTTTTCATGTAATAGGCTACATTACGTACGATGAAGACATTCAAAACCCGAAAACAAACTAAGCATTGTTTGTATTTTGATTTTATACACATATTTATTTTTCTACCCTCCGAACTGTTTGAAAATAAGCTTTGATAGTACAAAGTGAAATAGTTAAATTTACAGCTATTATTTCTTTTAGATTTTTAGACATCCTACGAGTGGCGGAAAAATAAACTCCAAATTATTGTACTGGATAAGATACCTGTTTCAGTTAGTTTACGAAATACCAATAGCTTTTATGTAAATCGAACTAAAAGGTATATTGATATATTTTAATCATCCTTATTGTAAGTGAAAATATTTTTATTAAAAGTAAAGAATTATCTTTATATCTTCCAGAGTGGTATGAGTTAAAGTATAGAGAGCCACAGCGAAATGTCTGTTATTGGAATTGCCACTGCTTTAAACGTAAAATTAATCAGAAATAACTTTAAGGTTTTTTTTTTAATCAGGAATTAAAACAATGGAAAGAAATAAATTAAATTGTATACATTGTTGCGAAGTCTGTATCACGCCTAACAAATTTAAAGAGGCTTATCTAGATTGCATAAGAAAACCCTAGTATTCTAGGTTCTTTGTCCTGTTTAAAACCCATCTAAAAGATAGATCTTCAATGTTACTCAGTAAATGACAAACGAACTGAGGCACTAAATCAAATAATCTGAAACTAAATCAAAAGCTGGCGAATGTTGTTTGAAGTTTTTGTTAATTACGTTGCAAGATAGCTTACTCAGTAAACTAACAGTGGAGATGAAATACATGAGTAATATATGAGGCAGTTGGTTTCTCAGTGAACGTTGTGCTTGGCTCATCGTAAATAATTTTACTGTTCGAATGTTTTTAATTTGTACATTATGAAGTGCCGTGTGCAAAGAACAGTTAAAATAAAAAAATAATATCAAGTGCATTACGTTTTAGAGTTATTTTAACAGAGAGCTTTGCAAATACGGTAAATTATAAACGTAAACACGTGTGAATAATATTGTACCGGATTTCCCATATAGTGAGGAATCTATTAAAAACACCGTCCGCTCGAAAACCACCATGAGAACGAAAATATATTTGTTTTAAAATTATATGCGTTTAAATAATTTATTTGATAGCAGTAACCAGTCAACAAAATAATAACATTTAAAGAAATATAATATACAGTCGCATGTGTAACTGACAGACTCACTTACTCACTCATCTATACAAATTCTAATCAATTCATCAAGTTATCAATTTCCCGATGACCTTGAAACTTAAAAATTTAGCACCAATATCCAACAAACTACAAGGACAATTCTCTAAATGAAAACTTTTCACCCCTCAAACCTTAAAAAAGAAGGTAAATTTAAATTTAGAAAGAATTCCTTTTGGTTTTTGGGGGCTAGTACCTATAAACTAGAGGTTTTATTGAAAAACGGAGATCACCTAGAGTATTTAGTTTTGAATTGTCTAATATTTTATTATTCAGGGGTTTTTGCTATAACTCATTTCTCTCACCCCAAATATGGCCTGAAAAAGTAAAATTGGTTCATTTTTTCAGTTTCTTCCGTGATCGTTATTTTTCTAGCCTTCTGGTGGATCAACTTCATTATTGAGAAGCTGATGATGATGTAATCACATCGAAACATGTACATCTACAGTGACTAACCACCTGACACAGTAATTTGAGCACAGACTACAGACGTAAGTAGCACAGTCTTACATTTATCGCTGCTCAGGGGCTACAAAAATGGATAATAACAAAGAACGAACAGCTGATCAGCTGTTTCCACTCAGTGTTCCAACATAATTCACGCATAAGCAACTTTACCTGCATACTGTTTATGATTATTTTTGTGTTCTTAAGAGAAACACTGGAGTACGCAAATTAAATCGAGCATACACAAATAAATCGAGCGTGCGCAAAGTAAAATCAACAAGGGAATCAGCTGTTTTGTGACGTTAACTGGTGCGAAAAAAGTCACTTTCTGGGACAGGCGTAGGAAAAAGATATTGAAACCAAATATTTAAATATAGTAACAAATAACAGTGGTAAATCTAATTCTCTACGAAAACTTACGTTAATGTTCTTGCCTGGATCGTCCTCGACCAGTTGCCGGGTAATGTCCTTGCAAGTCTTCCTGGCTGCAGGAGGCACCTTGCTGTCGTCCTCCCAGTAGCGGCTGGGCGACTGGGCGAAGAGCGCGGCCGGCGTGGCGTGCGACACCCTCGTAGTCGTCACCAGACCCGTCGACATTCCTACGGACAAATAATTATAGTAGAACATCGATAAGACGACTCTCAAAGGGATGACAAGTAACTACAGTATAGCCTCGATAAGACGACTCTAAAGGGGATGACAAGTAACTACAGTATAGCCTCGATAAGGCGACTCTAAAGGGGATGAAAAGTAACTACAGTATAGCCTTGATGAGACGACTCTCAAGGGGATGACAAGTGACTACAGTATAGCCTTGATAAGACGACTCTCAAGGGGATGACAAGTGACTACAGTATAGCCTTGATAAGACGACTATCAAGGGGATTACAAGTAACTACAGTAGATCCTCGATCAGACGACTCTCAAGGAGATGAAGAGTAACTCCAGTAGAATCTTGATAAACGAGTCTCAAGGGGATAACAAGTAACTGCAGTAGAACCTCAATCAGACGAGTCTCAAGGGGGTAACAAGTAACTTCAGTAGAACCTCGATCAGACGACACTCAAGAGGATGAAAATAACTACAATAGAACCTAACTACAGTATAGCCTTGATAAGACGATTCTCAAAGGGGTTCGCAAAATAGTCTTCTTCTCGAGGGTCTCTCCTTACTGAGGGCCGTGAAATCAAGATTGTTTTGGTAAACAGTCCCGTTATCAAGGACACCGGAACCTCTGTAGACCCTTTATAAGTGTATCCTAAAGCAGCTCATGCTAAAATTTTGGTTACAAGAATGGTCAATTTTCTTATTATTGTTTTTTCTACTAATAACAGAAAAGTAAGTATATAAATTATGGACGGACATAGATGACAAATCATTCAAAATCTCGCGGAGTGTAGATAAAAGAATATGCAATTTTTTAGGAATTCTTTTAGATTGATATTCCATTGAATAGTCTTCGACTATTTTAATCACTATGCGTTTAAAATCATCAGCCAGCAGTTTTCCAGACTTGTTTACATCAATTCAATTTAACAACACCAACTCAATCGCTTATCACCCATAATTATTATAAAGAACCTACGAATGAACTGTTCTTTATCCTGACGAGGATAGGAAGGGGGGAACGGGTTTTCCAAATTGCAATTTGTATCTGAACACATTCGCTGTTTACCCCTTTACCCCAAAACATCCGATCTGGTGATCCACTCCACGTGAGAACCCTTGCCTTCAAAAACATGAGAATTTTGCTCAATAATGTTTGGAGTCCCCTCATCGAGCTTGATTCCTAAAATCGTTGTGTTATAGAGGTTCAGATCTTTTCGCCGACTCATATGTTTTAGTGCTATCGGCTGACTCATATGTTTTAGTGCCGTCGGCTGACTCAAATGTTTTAGTGCCATCGGCTGACTCATATGTTGCCGAGTGTTAGAGTCGGTGGCGCAGTTGGGAGCGCACTCGGCCCCGGTTCTGAGGGGGCAGCGTCGAAGGATCGAGTCCCAATGATGTCGCATACTTTTAGCAGTGCTGTTCATCCTTATACTGTACCGGCTCACTCCTTGCTTTGCTTGATAACCTCCACGCACATGCCTGAGGCCTATGTGGGGGGCAAATGCAAGGTAAAAAGAGGCTGCCACCCTCTTTAAAAACAGCTACGATGTAAATCGCGGAAAAGCCTATCATCGAGGTTGTTTGAACGAAAACTGTCGAGTTATGAAAATTAATTTAACATTGAATTTTATAGGAATTTCAAGGGGATTTGAAAAGTAGATGTGTTAAAGAGGTTGAAGTGTTATCAAGTATTGTGTAACCGATGTCCTACTCCTTATTTCCATGTGATAATTGTTTGTATCGATTGATTGTTTTATTTTCCTTGATTTTACCTCGGTGTATAAGTCTTTAATTATTAGTAAAATCACAAAATGCGAGACGAATACGTGGCTCAGAACTAGAATGGGTGTAATTTTCGCACGGCAGAATTCGACTTAACATATTATTTATTGGTCGTTACCGAGGGTGGGCTAAGCCACACAACAGCTGTGGACTTCCTACTTACGATTAATACTATCTACAACATTAACTTTGCATTGAACAGTTTGGATCTTGAAAAAGAAAATATAGTGTGTATCTAAACCATCTCGATCGGTTTACATGAAATTTATTTGATAATGTCTTACTTGCATGAAAATATTACATAAAAATATTAAGAGTGGTTGAATTGAAGTTCCCCACCCTGCTTAAGGCTGCTCGAAATCTGAAAAATGTCGTTTCATTTAGCATCTCCAGTTCTCAAAATATATTTTATCATAATACACGATTGTAAACATGAAGTGAATAAAAGTAAACATAAAAGTAAATTGCTTTGGTAAAATCGTTTTTGATTACGTACTCCAAAAATACATCGATTTCCGGTCGTGAACTTAAGACAGTGTACCTTCTGAACGAGTAATACACAATCTACAACTCTTCACTTATACAATGATATGTTGAATAGCATTTTACTTTTTTTGAGAACTACATATATCAAATGACACCGCATGTACCCTAACATCGTGAAAAGTGAACAAGTTAAAAATATCCATAATGAAACCAGATGCATTCCAACTGTCGCCACTAGTGTCGAAGAAAACGCAAACTGCCGTAGTTTCAAATATTTTTGATAATGATGTGGAGTGTAGGTTACTTTCAGTTAGTTTAAAAGAGTCATCTTTTGGTACCTTCCCTTAAGGAAATTGTACGAGTGCCCTATTGTTTCTGAGCCGTTCATTTTCACACATTAGCTCTTTTTATCTTCACATTATCTCTTTTGCCTTCATGATGCTGTAAATGAAGGCACTCTAGCCTAAAGATTCAAGTAATGATACCTCCTTACATTTTTACCAGTTATAGCAGTATGTAACACCTCATTGACGTAAATTTAAATCATAAATGATAAAAAGTCACTGTAAGGACACTTGGAAATCTAAAGTTATACCTTTGTTTTAAAATATAAATCGTTGTCACATTTTAACTATATAATTTAGTTTTTTATTTTTACCTATTTTTTGTTTAGAATTGGATGGCTTGAAGTAGGTTTATTATAAAAAGCCGAATCCAAAGGCGTGATATTTACTCATTGAGCCTCAACAGCCAATATTGACATATTTTCAAACAATAATTGAAACCGACTTGTTAAAAATATTAAACCGTCCGATTTAAACTTCCAAATACATTGTTCCATTTACCAACATATTGCACACTTCTATCAATCTTTTATTTTATCTTTATAGCCCATTTCCAGATATCGTCAGATTCAATTTGAAATCTTCAAGCATAATTCCTAAGTAAGGAATTATATTTTAAGCCAATATTAAAGAGCTTGGTACTGAAAGGAACCCCCACCAACTTCACGTCTATGAATGCTACCTTTTCTCATCGTCACTTGTCTCTGTCCGTATTTTAATTTCCTCTTCAAGTTGAAATTTAACATCGAAGAGCTCCAGAATTGAAGTTCTTAACTCAAACAGTGAATCGAATACTTAATGTAACGTATTGTTGTAATTCTTATTAGGCATTTTAAGTCGGTTGATTATACAATAAGTTTTGAACATGACTAAATTTACTATAATAATGGTAAAATATAATAATCGGTCAGGATATTTTTACGCGTAAAGAGTTTTGATGATTAGTCTGTGTTCCGACGGTGTTGCCCTTCCCCCATGGATAACAGCTTTTCTTATTTATTTTTTGCATTGAAAAATAATAATAATCTTTAAACTGAGTTTACACTATGCAACATGTTTTATAAACTTGCATAACCAATACAGTAATTGGTTTGAGCATGTTTAAGAATGTAATAAAAAATGTTGTACAAAGCTGTACAACAAGCTTTAAACAACAAGTTTTAAAACCAAAAATCGTGTTTTACTACTGGTTGCAAGTTTCCCGAGCCTTGTCGAAAATAGCTATTTGTGTATTAAGAGCGCAAAGTACGTCATAGCCGCTCGAGAATTTTAGATGGCCGCACGAAGCTGAGTGCGGCCAAACATTTCGAGAGCGGCAATGACTATTTGTGCTCGTAATACACACATGATTTTTCCTATCACCATTATTTAAACAGTTTAACTCTATTAACTAACCTGTACACAAAAGTTCATTGCGGTTATGTTTGCTTAGTCTATTGAAACGAACCGGAAGTTAGTATATAGAAACGCCGATTGTCAAATCAGCTGATTTTAGAATACAGTGAGTGTCATGGGATTTCTGACCAATAGAAACTGCTCTTTGGTCTCTGATGTCATAGTTATCTCTCTTGTGTGTCACTTTAACCTAATAAGTAACCCTGATTTAGCGAGCGGGAATGAAATGAAAGCGGAAATTAACTGTTTTGCTTACTGTTACAGTGTGGCAATGTGATTATTTCCATGCAATGGTAGGAAAAGGAAATTTGTGTTTTATAAACTTTTGTTGTACAACATGTTTTAATACACAAGATCAAGTATTGAAAACAAAAGTTGTATTTCATATGTTTTACAAACAAAAGTTTATAAAACAAGTTGTATAGAGTAACCGCGGCTTAATATTAATAAAAAAAATCGGGGGAAGGAGATGTAATGCATTTACGCAAACTGAGAGGCTCGTTGTCTTCTCAGTAGTGTCGGACTCCTGTGGGTTCATGCCCCTTAGACTACCGACTAACCTCCCCCTTTTAACACCGAGGGCACTAGCCTAGAACAGTTTTGCACACTACTTCGGTACTGCCCAATGATCAGAGTCTAAATTAGTTGGCACAGCAACCTTTTTGGATTGCTTCAAGCAGGTTTTTAACCAGAAATAGTGAAATGTCATTGTTTGTGAAATAAATTTATTGTAGTTGTAACACTGAAAAAATGTTACAACTACAATAAACAGTGGTAATATTCATTTTAAATTAACGAAGTTTTTTTACAGTTTAAAGTTTTTTAATGTTAATATACACTTAATTTTCTTTTGGTTTGAAGTTTTGTTCACCTCGAAGGGCTACTATTATCAATATTAAAATAGGCTATAATGATTTGTATGCATCTAATGAAATAGAATACATATATTTGCTCAAAAGAAAATACCTATACCTTAAATTAATTGCAAGTACTAAAAGTAAACCCCATCTTTAAAATTATAAAAGTAATGAAATAAAAAAAACTAAAAAGGAACCATCTAAACCTAAGGCCTGTATGCATTGTTAAACTGTACTATATGATCAACTACTGAAGATAAACAAAAATATTCTTATGTCGATTATAAACTTAAGTTATTACTAAAACGTACACTGTCGTCATGGCCTTGAGCCGAAACATGTGTCAGTGGTAATAAAAAAACCATACAAAAACAGGTAACTAGTTATTTTTATTTTATACCTATGTTCATGTATTATTTTTACCAGCCTTGTTTAGAGTATAAATTATACTCCAAGTGATAAAATTTTAAGTTTCAACATTTTATTTTGACCTACATGCACATATATAAACGTGTTGTATATCCTGATAATGAGGTTTAAAAATGTATTAAAGGTATACAGTCAAGAATATAAGAGAAGCTCTTGGTTGTTTTAAAGGAAGATTAAAGCTTTATGTACCTTTAAAACAAGATGGTAACAAAAAAGAAACTATGCAAAGCTTATAATTGATGTGGGATTTCTGCTCCCGTTTGAGATTCGTCGACATCTTACTCGAGTAAACCTGCTACCTCGCTTCACTCAGTAAAAGAAATTACATTTGTTTATTTTTCAACAAATTGCTTGTATTCATCCATCATAATATTTCAAAATTCACAGTACTTCTGTTTCATTGTTACGATTTTTGAGCTTAGTTATCTAGAGAAAAAAATAAATAAAACTTGTAGCTATATAAAACTGCGTTATTATCTAACAGTAATATCAAACGGAATTACATAGAACGTATTTTATAAATAGTAAAAATATTCAATAACAATGTAATTAAAAAAGATTTTTAAAGGTGATAAATCATTTGCAAACATTTTCCAACAGCATTAAAAAGATAGTGTTGACTTATCATTACAATCTATCCAACAGTTTGTCAGATTGGTTGATTTCGAGCTCCATTGTCTGTGCCAAAGTATATTTCTCTGTCAGTGACTTTGAATAACTTCCAATTTCCTTTTATTGGCGGTAAAATCAAATATGTTTGTCACAAAAATATAATGAATACTTACTGGTTTTCACTTAATATCGTATAGCACGTAACCAAGTACCGGTATTTAATTTTTTACATGAAGTTTTATAAAAATGTGCTGATACTTAATTTTATGAAATTTAAAATAATAGATTACTCAACAAATTACGTATCCGAAGGGATAAAAATAAGTTTGATATGTGGATTCAATCTTGGGACAGCAGACCTGTTGAAAAATAGTCTAATGTGGAATAAGTACATTAAAAAAGTGTGTTAATCAGAATTAATATTTGAAATTACATACAATTTCAAATAGGAATTATATATATATATATATATATATATATATATATACACACACCCACACACATATATATATATATATATAAGTAGTAACTTTTGTAAATGATTTGTTTGTATTTCGTAGGGTGATCTGTACGCGAACGATGAATATGGTAACAGTAAGCAATTTATTTACTCACTTCCTTCTACCTACTGGAACAAATATTATTGGACAAAGTACAAAAACAGCTTTCATACATTCCTTGAAAGCTACAGGAAACTTCTCTATATCAGTTACCCTAACTAACTTAAACTAAAAATTAATAATATAATATAAAAATAGATAAAAATACTACATTTTGAATTGCGCCATATAGATTGAAAGCTAACATTTACCTGCGAAAAATTCAGCGATATAATTATGAAATCGTATAAAAAATGGATAAAGTTATTAATCTATTTTAATGTATCATTTATCTAGTACAAGAGCCAAGAATAAAAGCCTAAAATACAGCATTACCTGAAATTTAATACAACTCTAGTTTGTTAGGAAATAATAAAACATAATTGGGATACACATACACTTGTAGTTAATTTTTAAATCCCTTGTAAATTTTTTTAATAGAACGATTCCTAAAAAAACATGTCAAAACACAAATGGCAATCTAATCTGACGATTCGTTTCATATGTATTTGGTTCT